>JAADXL010000843.1:0-15622 GCA_023337755.1 Pythium aristosporum
CCCCCCCCCCCCCCCCCCCCCCCCCCAACCGCTGACCATCACTCTTGCAAAAACAGACCTTCTCACCATCCTTTCTTCCGCAATCCACGCAAACTTGCGCTTTGTATGGCGCCGAGGGAAGCAATGCTGTACCGTAGTATACGTTGTATACGTTGTGTACACGTTGTGCATACGTTGGTCGCGTCTGTCGGTCATTTTGAACGAAGTCAAGGCGAGAGAAAGGTAGTTTTCCTCTCCGTCCGTCCCACGGCCGCGGCTCCACTTTCTTTTTCCCCACCGACACTTGCTTGCTCTCCCTTCCCTTCCCTTCCCTCGCCACTCTCTCTCTCTCTATTAGAAGATCCAGGGCGGATCCACGCCAAGAAGAAAACCAGCGAGAAGCGAGAGAATAAATTACCACCACCATGTCGGCGTGGGGACTGCGGCTGAACCCGTGGGGGAACAGCTACTCGAGCCTCGAGTCGGAGCAGATGCGGTTCATCCACAAGGCCTACTGCGAGGCCATGGAGGCCGGCGAGGAAGACATGCCGATCCAGCTCAAGATGGACGACACGTTCTACCCGACGTACAAACCGTCCGTCTCGGACTTTGACGAGCACACGTTCATGCGCAAGATGCAGGACGTCGTGGGGCTGCTGAGGAACCCCGCCGAAGCCATTATCTCGACGATCTGCGCCTACCAGCGGGTACGTCGAGGCTCCCTTCCTTCGCGCCTGGACAACCTGCTGACTCTAATTTCTCGGTGGGGATATTGGGAATGTTATTAGGAACGATACGAGCGGTTCTCGTTCAAGGGCTACTTGAACGACCCGCGCACATTGCTGCTGGAAGAGTTCAAGGACTGGGCCATGCGCACGCTCGCGCCGGCGTCCTGTACGACCGAGAGCATCCTCAATGAAGTGCGCCGTCGCCATGCGTACGTGCTACGGCTCCAGCACGGCCAGCAGGGGCTCTTCCAGGCTGGCTCCGGGGAGCGCACGTTTATGGGCACGCTCAAAGATGTGCGTAGCGTGATTGAGAACCGTGTGCTCCCGTCGATCGAGGCCGAGCGCGCCCATTCATCGGCGCGCGAGCAGCTCCACACGCTCGAAGCGAGAGGCACGGATGGACTCATGCACGGCGTCCAGTTTCTGTTTTACGTGCTTCGTAACACGCCCAACACGCCGGCGGATTGTACGATCTCGAACCTGCGCGCGCAGCAGCACCAGGGCATGAAGGACGCGATGCAGACCAAGTCAGGCCAGATGCTGCAGCTTCTGCTCTCGACGCCGTCGTTCAAGCAGCTCTTTCCCGAGACTGGTTCGATGAGTCCGCGAAGCAACGCCCCTGTGCAGCCCTTCTTGTTGACCGCCCAGGAAGAAGAAGAGATGGTGACGACCGCCGTGTTTTGCGACATGAAGGCCAACGCCCAGATCCCGCAGGCGCTCACGCGCACGTCGCGTAACACGGATCTGACGATCACGCCCGCGGATTTCTTGAGCGGCAGCAACTCGGGTGTCGTGTCCCTGCGACCGGAGTCCACGGCGGCCGCTGCCGAGTCGTTCACGCGGCTCCATGGACTGCTCAAGCTGCTCGCTGACTTGTTGGTGTCGTGCCGCAAGGCGCGGCAGCTTGCCGGTCCCGGCGGCGATTTGCTCGTGTATGGCCCCGGTGGCGAAGAAGTGCGTCGCTTGATGCAGTCTCTCGAGATTGTGCAAGCTGAGATTAGTCGCCAAGTGAGCAAGCTCACGCAGCTCGGTGTGCGCGAACTCGACCGTCTCAAGCCCAACCAAGAGAAAGGCTGGCGTTACAGCTTTAGCAAAGTGCTGCCGTTGGAGAACTACTTGGCCCATGATTTCGGCGCCTGCACGGAGCCGATCCAGCGCATCTATGCGAACGCGGACCCGCTCCACGTCCAGAAAATGTACAAGCAATTCCGCCAGGCTACCGGCATGTGGGTGCAAGAGAACAACTCGATTTGCCGCAATACGTATGCCGCGCTTGGCGCGCAGTTTGTGGAACGTCTGTCGAACCAGCGAGGGTACGAGCTGGAAGATGAGACGCAATCGTCCCCGCAGATCGAGTTGCTCGAAGACGACAACGACAAAGACCGTGGCAAGAAGAAGAAGACAGCGCCGTCATCAGGTAATGGCAAGGTGCTGCTGCTCGAGGATGGCGAGAGCGCTGATCCTGCCCAACCGGAGGAGACGGCGCTCGCGCTCGTGCCGCGAGGATCGAACACAGCGCCTACCCAGCAAAATGGTGGGGAGACGGGTGGCTTGTCGCTGTTCTCCACGGCCGCAAGTGTGATGACATGGATGTCATCGGCCAAGGCTACCGTTGCTGCTAAGAACGCGGCAAAGGATCCGGCCCACAGCCCGCAGAATTCCGAGACCGATGAAGAAGAGATTGAAAAGCCACCACTGTCGGCGGCATCGTCGGTGAGCTCGGTCAATTCCAGCAGTGCTGCGCAGGCGCAGGGTGTGCTCGATGTGCTTTTGCTGGTGCGGCAGTCGATCCAAAAGATTGGCCAGCTCTCGTGGGGCCTGCGCACGTCGTTCCACACGTCCAACATTGATGACGGCGACTTTGATGCGTTTGTCGTGCTGTGCTCGATCTACGAAAGCGTCGGCGTGCAGTGCCCCAGTGATTTGCTCATCCGCGTGCGCAACCACCGCACGCGGCTCGCGCAGCTGCTTAAGCGCCACATCACGTCGGTGCTCAAGTGTGTGATGGTACTGCAGGGACGCATCCTCGACGAAACCAAGTGTATCCCGGGCATGACCCTCGTGTATCGCCACCTTGAAGGCGTTCTCCGGGACTTTGACTTGGAGCTCGATGCGCTGCTCACGAACTTCAAACAAATGATGGTTGACACGACCAAGATGAAGGAGGGCGTGTTGCAAATGCCGCTGCTCCACCAGAAAATCGACAACACGAATGTGAGCGCCGCAAAGTTTGCGTACAACTCGATCAATGCTCTGCGCACGCGTGTAAGCGGCGAGAACGACACACCGTCGGCGGCGATCTTGACCCACGGAGAGTACATGCGTCAAATGAACTCGCAGATGGACCTGCACTGGAACAGCATCTCGCATTTGCTGCAGAGCCTCAAGGGTGTGAGCGAAGCCGTCGGCTCGGTGACGACGCGTTTGAAGGTGCGTTGGCATCCTTTCGTCAAACCCATGTATTTGTACTGACGTTCGATGTCCTTATCATTGCAGGAATTCTCCAAGGATACGCGCATCACGGTGCCTCCACAGCAACTGGATTACATCTTTGAGGTACGTCATCTGTCGAAGAGTATATTCCACCGCCTCATGCACTGACGAATACTGCTTGATGATTTTTCCCAGTACAACTACGATGGCTTCTTCCGACAATCGACCAAGGACCTCGAGCAGCTCTCGCTAACGTTCATCACCCAGTGAGGAGTCGTGAACCATGCTCGACGATTACGTGAAGAGGGGAACACGAATGCATTTGCCGAGACGAATCGCGAGTCTCGCTTGTATCTACCTACATCTACTGACAAGGCATTTTACTGGAAGCGCAGAGAGAGAAACATTAGGACAAGAGAAAAGAAACAGCACACGTACCCACCACCGAATTTTTAGCTAGGTTTTTCTTTAACGGACAAATTAGATACCACCTTCCTCATCACCACCGCCCATCTACAACATGTCGACAAAGTCGCTGCTGCTGACACCGGTCGTACTATTGCCGGCGTCGCTGCGGCTCTTCTTGAGGCTCGCACTGGTGGCTGGTGGCAGCAGCTCCTTGTCGTCGTCCTCGCCCGTCTCGCTCTGGGTCGCCGAGGCTGTCGAAGGCACTTCCAGACGCTCGAGCCGCTTGCGCTTCTTGATCTTGGGAGGGCGACCAATTGTCGGCGGCGTCGCCGCGCCCGAGCCGCTGAGCGACGACTTGCGTTCCAGCCCGAGCTTGGTCACCGACGCCGATCCCGACCCAGAGAAGGAGTGGCGCCCCAGGCCGCTGGATGAGGAGGAAGCAGTTGCAGTAGAAGAGATCGCCGATACGGACGCGCGACGACGGAATCCACTGGACGAGCCGTCCTCCACGCGCGAGTGGTAGTCGGCGAGATCCATCGTGGGTTCGTTTGCGAGCGTCTTGTAAAAGCAGCAGCTCGAAAAGAGGTGTTCACTCTCCGTGTACGGCTTGACCTTCTTGAGCGCCGCGTCCTTTCGCGATTGCTTGCTGTCGATAAAGCCGTCCCAGCCACGGATGATGTTGCCGTGGGACGTTTCTTCGAGGTACACGGCCTCGTCGTCTTCGATCTGCGCTTGCAGCTTGAGAATCTGCTCGTGGAGCTTGCGTTGACCGTCAACCAGCGACCGCATCTCCTCCGACGGCGCCGTCGAGGTCACGGCGAGTGGCAGAGGAGGAGTCGGAGACGCATTTTGTGGCGTCGTGACGGGGGCTGTTGCCGCGGCCGCCGCGGAAGACGACGCGCCGGTCGCGCTCGCTGCCGTCGCGCTTGGCATGGTGTGTATGTGCGTGTGTTGGTGAGTAAAAGTGTATGATACCTCTGAAAACGGATATTATGTGCTTATTGGAAAGGCCGCCTTTTACAAAATATACAGATTCTTCTTTTGCATATACCTCTTAACTCCGATAGCTGGGTTATCGTAATATTTAGATCTGGAGTCCAATATTTACGAAAACTCGTGGGCGATGTCGGCCTTGGACATGTGCGGGGGCGCGGTCGCGGACCCGCCACCGCTGCTGCCGCTCGTGCTGTTGCTTCCAGCGCGGTTGCGCCCACGCGGAGAGATCTTGCCGTTGGCGTTGCCATGGGAATCACGGCGGTTGCCGGACGCCGACGTCGAAGGCGACGCGGCGTCCCGCGGCTGGCCGCCGAAGAGCGGCTTGAGGTACTTTTCGTCGAGCCGCTCCCACATGCCGTGGATCCCCGAGCGCGAGCGCGAGCGAAGCATGGAGTCACCGTCCAGACGGTCGTCAAAGCGGCGGTGGGCTGTCTGAGACGCGTCGTCGTCGCGGTCCGGAAGCAAACTTTCGTTGACTCTGCCAGACACAAAAGCAACGATACGTTAGCCCACGCCTCTCATCCAAGAAAAAAAAGCCCCCTGACGTACTCGTCCATGTCGCCAAACTCGTCGTTGTCCTGCGATGTGAGCTTGAAGTGGCGAAGCAGCGGACTCGTGCCCATGCCAAAGACCAGCGTCGTAAACATAACGGTAAACAGCGTCGTGCTCTGGATCACGCCCGAGTGGGTCGGGTCCGGCGTCGACACATTGAGCGCCAGCGCAAACGCGATGGCCCCTCGCAGGCCGGCAAACCAAATGACGACCATGTAGCTCCACGGGATCGTCTCGCGGCGGCTGAGGTTGGCGACCATGAAGAGCGGGAACGTGCTGAGCATGCGCGCAAGCAAGATCGCGACGAGATTGAAGAAGATGAAGCCCCAGTCCCACGTAAAGTACCCCGAGTACGCGACGACGCTCATGCCCAAGTAAATGAAGATGAAGTTCTCAGCGACAAATGCGGCGGTCGAGAGCAAGTGGCGAAGCGCCGTCGCGCTCTCGTCGGCGATCGTGTAGAGATGGTAGTGGCTCATCAACACGCCCGAGAAAAACAGCGCGACAATGCCACTGAGCCCTGCGAGATCGGCGGCGACATAACTCAGGTACGCCGAGATCAGCACGATCGAGATCTCGTACGACGGGTACTGCCGCAACACGGGGTCGGCCTGCTTGAGCATGAAGGCCGAGGTGCAGCACACGACGGCCGCGAGAAAGACCGAGCCAAAGCCAATGCCAAACACTTTCGTGATGACCACGCTCAGGTCGTGGAGCGTGACCTCTTCGATCTTTTGTTTGATGAGCCGCTGGAACAGCGTGAATGCGACGATCGCGACGCCGTCATTAAGCATGCTCTCGCCAAAGACGAGGTTGAACAGCAACGGCGGCACGCCATTCTTCTTGAAGACCGACAGCGTCGCCACAGGATCCACGGCCGAGATGAGCGCACCGTACATGTACGCCTCGGCGGCCGTGAGCTTGGTGATGAGACCAATCTGGCCGAGCCAGAGCAGCATGCCGCCAATGACAAACATGGTGATGAGTGTGCCGACACCAGCGAGCAGAAGAATCGTGGAAAAGTTGGAGAAGAATCCCTATAGAAATAGATAAAGTGTGTGAAATGGCCATGACAGGATAGATGCCCGTGGAGTGGATAAAACGAACCCGCTTCTTCATGCTGAACCCGGCCTCCAAGATGATTGGCGGCAGCAGCGCGTAGAAGAGCACTTCCGGGTCCATGCCGTGGCCCACCGTTTGCTACGACACCACACAATCAATCGTCAGCCATAGGTGAAGTACAGTAGAACAGCAGAACCTAGTGTTCTACAACGAATGCATCCGTACCATGGGCGAGATGAATCGCATGACCGAGCCAAACTGTTCACAAGAACACGAGTGAGCATGGTTGATAGAAAGGCGGGGACCGCTCTCCACAATCAACAAGACAGAACGCACCATGACGCCAAAGAACATGGCGATGACCGACTCGGAGATCAATGCCGGGTGCTTGGCGCGGTCGAGACGGTACGCGACGAGCACGAGGATGAGCTGGAGGCTCGCGATCACGAAGAGCTCAATGCTGACCCACGTGTTGGCGACCTCAGTGTCCACTGTCTCGCCCGTGGCTTCGTTTACGACTGCCGTGATGCCGCGCGCCTCGTTCAGCGGGCTCGGCGGGTCCATATCCGCGTCCAGAGGCACCGCCGTGAGCGCCGTCCAGAGAAGCAGCGGCAGCATGAGCACTCGAGAGATTCGCTGCGTCAATCCGGAACTGCCTCCTCGGAGAAAGCTGAAGGAAAATCTGGAAGACGAGGCGCTTGGCGTCTTCCCTCGCTCGAGTGACCTCAAGGTTTTGAGGTGGTCCACGTCGCGTTTGAGACGATCCAGGTACTGTTCTAGGACACGCCACTAAATCAGTAGGCAGGATTTGCAACACACGTCGCATACGATCTCCTGTCTTGAAGCGTCGCCATGGGCAGCGGCGCTAGTACGGCGACCAGCGTGCTGCCCACGGTCTCACTGGATGACCAGGAGCTGTCGCTGGATGAGGTCTGCAGATGGGTCCAATCGCAGAACGCCGGCCCCGTCGGCGACGTGCTGGTCGCGCGGTGCCGCGAGAGTGGACTCTCGGCCGCCGAGATCTTGCTGCACATGGACCAAGAGACGCTGCTCACGACACTGCAGACTCATTTCAGCGACGCTGAGCGGCGGCGTGCGCTAGATCTGATCCATAGTGGTCGTAAGGCTCTTCGGAGAGAGTACCACGTCACACTGAAGGAGCTGCCCGACGCTATGGATCGCGCCGTGTACGTGCACGAACGATTCCCGCTGGTGCTCGATCCCTCTGGCCAGGCCACGCGATTTCTCAAGTACCAGCGCGGCGCGTTTCTCATGGTGGGCAATCCAAAGGATATGGCCCCGGAGAACTTGCGCAGACATCTCGTCGGCGCGCTCAGGCACGGCACGTGGCTCGTCCTGGATTTTGACTCGCTCAACACGCTCGAGCTCGACCAGTTCTTTGCGTCCGACAGCTTTCCTCATGAGATCTTCTCCCGTCAGGCAATGTGCAGACCAGAAGTGTACGAAAAGCTCCTGCGCGTCGACGATCCGGACCCCGCCGAGTTCATGGTGAACGACCAGTTCAAGTTTGTCGTGCTGTGTCGCACGACACAGCCGCCGCCGAAAACGGCACTTGCCATGTGTGTGCTCCACGTGCACGTGCAGGGCAGTCAGGCGGAGGACTCCCACGAGTCGTCTTTAGGTGAGAACGGCGCACTCGCAAAGGCTCTTGGTGTCGGCAAAGAAGTCAAGCGCAACTCGCTCGAGATGGTCGAAGCCGCGTTCGACAATGATCTGGACGTGGTGCAAAAGTGTCTCGAGAAAAACTACGACATTGAAAGCGCCGACGGCCACGGCCACACGTCGCTCTCGGAGGCGTCCTGCCAGGGCCACACATCCATGGTGCGGTTTCTATTGGAGCGAGGTGCCGATCCGAACCGCGTCAATGACGAGCGGCGCAGCGTGCTATACCGAGCAGCGTATAATGGGCATGTAGAGACAGTGCAGCTTTTGCTCGAGAGCGGAGCTGATCCGCGGATTGTGACCAAGCAATCTGAGACGGCATTTGACGTTGCCAAGACCCAGGAGGTCCAGGATCTGGTCCAGAGGTGGGACATATCCAACACAGAGACGCTGCTAGAAAGGCGACGCCAGATCATTGAACAGAAGTGGCAGGAGCGGATCTCCACCCACGTTGAACGCGAGCGGCACGCGCTAATGAAGATCCACGAAGAGTTGGTGCAGCTTGCACACGATGGAGATGCTGTGTCGCTGGAGGCACGGCTGGAACAGCTCGTTGAAGAGGCGCTGGCCAGCGGGGAAAAGCCGCGTGCCACTGTCGATGTGCGGGACGAGAAAGGCTCAACGTTACTGGCGATCGCAGCCCAATTTGACCACGCACAAGTGGTCATGCTGCTGGTCTCGAAATGGAAAGAATGGAAAGAACTCGCTGTGCAGAGTGCCAGCCAAGCGTCGAATGCGAGCGTGGCAAAGGAGCTCACCAAGAAGCACGAACTCATGGCCAAGGTTTTCAAGGCCAACGTGAACGCACGCGACTGCCGCGGCTGGACGCCCGTGGCGATCGCCGTGTTCCACGAGTCAAAAAAGAGCCTGCGCATGCTGCTCGACAATGGTGCGGATCCAAAGCTGAGGAACCAGTACAACAAGAACGCGTTCGACTTTGCCAAGGACGACATTGATGCCGCATTGAACGTCGTCAAGTCTCGTGCCGAGGTAAGCAAGCGTCGCCACACGAGTGCGATGGATAAGGAACGGCAGACTGTTACGTTCCGTCTGCGCAGATCCGTCAAGTGTTACTGGACTGGGAGAGCGAGCGTCGCATCGTTGTAGGTGGAGACACGGTGGTGGCCTCGACGCTCTCTGGCACAGCAATGACAGAGAGTTCGTCGCAAGGCCCCCATGACGCAAGGAAAACGAGGAAAGCGACCAAAGCCGCGAATCCCAGCGGGGCCAAATCCGTAGCGGCGAAGAAGCCATCGAAAAAAACCACTGGCAAGAAGTGACGGATACGATTGTGGTTGTGCACCCAGCATTGAAGTGGCAAGAAATGACGGATACGATTGTGTTTGTGCACCCAGCATTGAAGTTCTGGGTCAGTACAGTAGAGTGCAGACCCCCGTGTGGCCAGTATCATGGACGCTATGTGATCGCAGGCCTCCTATAGTTGTGGGAGTCGGAAACTCATTTTCGTAGGAGGGGAGCGCAACACTGTAACTGAACATGCCATGTTCAGCACGGAGAAAGTCATTCGAGGCTGCCCTGCTGGACTTTCAGTGGGGTGGAAAACCATATTGCGCGATCTTATTGAATGAAATGAAGAGCTACAAAGTACTTTCCACGTGAACGGGCCAATCAAGTTGGTCCTATTGCTGACCACACACGAAAGTTCAGGCACGCGAATCAGTTGCAGGGCGATGCGTCAGACAACAATGGGTCCTCACACGCAGCTGAGGCCTCAGTGAGGGAGGGGAGGAGAGTTGCCTCAGGCGAGGCAACCAACTCTTTCTGTTCCGCCAGCGTTCGTGATGCCGGGTGTTTCGGTACACCCAGAGAGAGTGAGTGAGAAAAAAGCTTAGTCGAATGGGTGAGTGGCCTAGTCTCCTTCTCTTCGTCAGTGTTCTCCCGATTGGCTGGCAACCGGCACCGCAGCTTCAAGGTGCCGAACAGCGAAGGGAGACAAGCTTGGGACACTGCATGGGGGGCATCTCATTCGCATAATAGGAACAAACCTGGTCGCATCCCGCCACTCTGTGATCTCTGAGGTCCCAGTCGCTCCAGCCGCCAGGCGCGCCGCTTCATTCTTTTCGTCTGGGTACTTTATTACGGTACGACGAAGCGTACAACACGTAGCACAGCGCGGAGAAGAAAGTGCACGGGACGTTTCCGAACAACTCATTCCACACTACTACGCGAAGAAGCGACGCGACGTCTGACTCTGTGGACACTGACGTTTCTCCCGCTCTGCGACTGCAGATCACCAAGAGGTGAGCCCAAGCGTGTTTCTTCCATCTCGGGATCGCACTAAAAATTGAGGGCCGATCCCACAGCGGGCCATTGATTATTATTCAGGGTGTGTGGCGTGAGCGCCCACGCGCATACCCTTCTTCGGCGCGTCTTCCAGCAACGGGATCGGCACGACTGACTGGGCATATTGCCATCGTCGTAACGGCCACATCCGTCTGGATACTTTCTGCGACGTGCGTGCACCCGCCATCACGCGCCTGGGTCTCGCACGCAGCAGCCTCACTCGACAAGAGTCGCCACTCCCCGCTCGAGGGACGAAACGATCGGCTCGCCTCCCACCAGTCGATACGCTGTCGTGATGGATATCAACAGCCACCCCACTTCTTCACCACCACCGCCACTGCTCGAGAATTCCACCACCACCACCTCTCCAAATGCACCCACGGTCGCCTACATCACCCACAAGCTCTACGTGCTGCAGCTCTTTCTACTCTGCGGCTACGGCGTCATGTTCCTGCTCTGCCTCGCGCTGCTCGTGCACTTGCGGCGCAACCGCCAGGGCGCCTTGCGTGGTGACACCACGGCCGCGCGCAAAGTCATCCTCCCGGCGTTCGAGCCGCTGCTCTGGATTCTCGGCGGCGCCACGGGCACGTACACGCTCTTCTTCGCATCGGCGATCGGCGCCAAGCTCTACACGAGCGACATTTCGCGCGTCTCGAGCGAGCTCTTCTACAGCGGCCGGCAGTTCGTCTTCGTCTGCGTGCTCGTGTTCCTCTACCAGAAGTCCGTCTCGATCCCGGCGCTGCGGCGCACGCTCTTTGTGTCGTTCCTGCTCGCGAGCTACACCGTGCCGACCGTGTGGTACCTCACGCACTACGTGCAGCCGGCCGACTTCTACTTCGCGCTCATGGCCGTGCGCGCGCCGCTGCTGCTGCTCTACGCGTACGTGTTACTGTGGCCACCGGGACGCGCCAGTCGCCGCATGCTGCGCGAGTACTGCCTCTTCACATTCGTCTACTACGCGCTGCTCTTTGCGTACATCGAGCTCATGCGGCGGCGCCAATTTGACCTGGGTTTCTCGATGGCGTACGCCAACCTCGCGTGGGGCGCGCTCTGTCCGCTCGTCATCTGGCGCGTACTCAAGGCCGACACGGAGCACTGGCGCGGCCTCGGGCAACGCGCCGTCGCGCTGCAGTCGCTCTTTCGCCAGCGCCGGGCCGCTCTCGACGAACGCGTGTCGTCGCAGGGTCTCCACGTGCTTATCGAGATGCACCGCAAGCTCATCATCGACTTTGCGTACCTCGAGATCCAGGAGCAAATCGGCGTCGGGTCGAGTGCGCTCGTGTTCAACGGATTGCTCCGCTCCAAGACCCACGTCGCCATCAAAGTGTACTCGCCGCACGAGTTCAGCGAAGAGACTGTCGCGGCGTTTTCCCACGAGGCCGCACTCTGTGGGGCGCTGCACCACCCCAACATCGTCACGTTCTACGGCATGTGCGTGTGTCCGCCCACGATCTGCCTCGTCTCGGAGCTGTGCGTCGCGAGCCTCGACGACGTGCTCAAGGCCATCCACGCGCGCCGCGCCTCGAACCCGGACCGCCAGCAGTTCCTGCTCAACCTCGGCTACATGCTGGACGCCGCGCGTGCCGTCGCGTACTTACACAGTTTCTCGCCGCCGTTCGTGCACCGCGACATCATGCCCCGCAACTTCCTCGTCGACTACAAGAGCACGGTCAAGCTCACCGACTTTGGCGAGTCCCGCAGTCTGCCTCGCCCGCACAACAGCGCTGCCCCTCGCGGACGCGACCTGCATCCTTACATGGTGCTCGCGAGCCGTGCCCACGTGAACCGCGAGGGCCGGTACGCCGGCAACGCCGCTTCGCTCAATGCGAGCCTCGTGCGCCAGGGCAGCATGCCCGTCATGAGTGTGCGAGGCACGGTCGACTACATGGCGCCCGAGGTGATCCAGGGCCGCGCCGGTCTCGCGTCGTACGCCGAGGCCGCCGACGTCTACTCGCTCGCGATCACCATGTGGGACATCCTCAACCCGGGCCAGCCAAAGTTCCCGACGCTGCGCAGTAACAACCACCTCCAGATCTTTGAGTCGGTCATCGAAGGCAAGCGCCCGGCGCTCGACAGCCACTTGCACCCGAGTCTTCGGGAGATTATCCAGAACGCGTGGCACAGCGACGTGCGGCTGCGGCCGTCGGCCCAGACTGTGGTCCAGATCCTCGAGAGTATCCAGGAGGAAGTCATGGCCGTGTTTGCGGCGCAGCTGCTGAGTGAGATTGACACCGAGTCGCGCCGCACGCCCACGGACTGCAGCTTCACGGGGGCCGAGGCCGTAGCCCACATGGTCGACTGCGGCTACGCGCTGGGCGAGGGCGAGGCCGTGCGCCTGGGCAACGCGCTCATGGATGCCGGCCACTTGCACCACGAACGCCACAGCAAGGGCTTTGCGAACTCGACTGTGGAACTGTACTACTTGGACGAAGACAACATCCGCATCTGCCGACCACTGCATCCTCCTACGGCAGTCGCATGGCGGGAGCAGCAAAGTCCGTGGGAGAATGAAGAGAGCGAGGAAGAGAAGGAGGAAGAGAAGGGCTCGGGGAGCGGAGAGGCGTCTGCGACGACCTTGCCCGAGCCGCGATCGCACAGGATGCTCGCTGAACAGCATGGTCTCTGTGCGTGCCGCGAGCTGGGCCAGCGGCTCCACGGCGGCCACGGCCACCGTCGGCTCGGGACGCGGATCACAAAGAAGAAGAAGCGTCGAGACGACGAGAAGCGCAAGAAGATCGGGACGATCTTCGAGGAGACGTCGGCGTCGCGACTCTCGCGCAGTTTGCTCGCGGACGAAGACGATGACGACGACGGCGACGGCGATGGCGCAGGAGAGACTGTCGACGACAGTGGCGGTCACATCGCGATCACCATCAACGGCCCCGCGGCCGCGTGATTGAGTGGAGGGAACACACTAGGTATTCTAGGCGTTTCAGTGCCGCGTTGGGTTGGAGCGAATACGGGGGGCTGCTCTGGAGCCATTCATTTCCCATGCAGCACCGCCGCCAGCACCAAGAGCAAGAGCACTCACGGCGGCGCACCCGGCCACCAGTTGCGGCATTGGAGATGCGCAGGAGATCGTACGCCGCTCTGAGCCACTGGTTGCCAGCAACGCGCCAATCACGAGGCGTTTAACAAGTGACTGGGCCAATCAGTGGGAGGACAGGACCATAGATGACCGCTGAGATATTGGGCTTCGTGAGATTCTCAGAACGCGTCAACAGTAATCGCCAGCTGTCACGTATTACTGAGAGTGTTCAACAGTAGCTCCCTGGACTCACCATGGGAATGGAGGAGCGCACACCTCTCTGGTGGACTGAGTGGTCCCTGCCTCACTTGTTCATTTCGCACGCACACCACCGGCCAGGTCTCCACCAGTCGTCGCTTCAGGATGTCGCCCAACAGCTCCGCTAGTGAGACCACCTCGTCGCCGTCGGCCGACTCACAGTGGCGTCCGCACGCAGTGGCCGCCGACGCCGACTGCTGGGTGCGCGATCTCGCCAGCGACTTGGCCGTCACGGCCGACTACGTCGTGCCCGGCGCGACCAAGACCCACAAGCCGCGCATTCTCGTGCTCTACGGATCACTGCGGGAAGGGAGCTTCTCGCGAGCGCTGGCCTTGGAGTGCGCGCGCATTCTCGACGTGCTCGGTGCCGACGTCCGCGTGTTCACGCCCAATGGACTACCGCCACGGGACCCATCGGTCGAAAAGACGGACCCCAAAGTCCAGGAGCTGCGCGAGCTCGTCCAGTGGAGCGAGGGCCACGTCTGGGTCTCACCCGAGCTCCACGGCCAAATCACGGGCGTGTTCAAGAACCAAATCGACTGGATCCCCGCCGGTGGCGATGTCCACCCGACGCAGGGCAAGACCACGGTCGTGCTTCAAGTCAACGGCGGCTCGAACTCGTTTAACGCGGTCAACACCATGCGCGTGCTCTCCAAGTGGATGCGCATGTCGTGCTCGTCGGCGCAGCTCAGCGTGGCGTCGGCGTGGAAAGAGTTTGAAGGCGGCCGCCTCAAGCCCAGCGGCCTGCGCAGCCGCGTGGTCGACACGATCGAAGAGTTCTACCGGTTCACGCTCGCGATGCGCGAGCAGTCCGAGGCCATGGCGAACCGATACAGCGAGCGTAAGGCCAAGGCTGAGGCCGAGGCCACTGCAGCGGCGACCGCTGCGAACCCATAAGCCGCAACTCCGTCGTATCGTACCCACTCGCAAAAACACCACAATGGATACACGTCTACTCTGGTAATCCAAAACACCAAAATAGTCGATATCGGTAATAAACCAATTTGTAACTGCCTATTTATTATATTTCACATACTGATTAGCGGTGTATGATTGGTCAAAATTATGAAAATGTGATGATTGCGATCCTCGGTGCAGGATCGTTATCACGGTCTCAGCTCCCGCGTGACCATTCCCCACTTGCCAACTCGCCGCGTCCTCCCAAGTGGATGCTCTCGCTGCTGCGCCACCGCTCGCTCTCCTCCGCCTCCTCCTCTGTCCTCCTTCGCTGCGCGCGCGCAGTCTCCTCGTCCTCCATCACCATGTCTCGCCCCGCCGTCGCCGAGGACCACTGGGTCTCTTCCTCCTCCCCCTCCTCCACGACCGCTACACTTTCGGATGCGTCCTCCAACTGGCGTCCCCACGTCCTCCCGGCCGACGCCGACTGCTGGGTGCGCGACCTCGCCGACGATCTCTCGGCGGCCCGCGCCTTTGTCCCGCCCGGCGCGACCAAGACCCACAAGCCGCGCATTCTCGTGCTCTACGGATCGCTCCGCGAGACGAGCTTCTCGCGGTTCATGGCCTACGAGTGTGCGCGGCTGCTCGACGTGCTTGGCGCCGACGTGCGCGTGTATAACCCTAGCGGACTGCCCGTGCGGGATCCGTCGATTGAGACCACACACCCCAAGGTCCTCGAACTGCGCGAGCTCGTGCTCTGGAGCGAAGGCCACGTCTGGGTCTCGCCCGAGATGCACGGCCAGATCACGGGCGCCATGAAGAACCAGATCGACTGGATCCCGCTTAACACGGGCTCGGTGCGCCCGACACAGGGCAAGACGGCGGTCGTGCTCCAGGTGAACGGCGGCTCGCAGAGCTTCAACGCCGTCAACACGCTGCGCATCCTCGCGCGCTGGATGCGCATGCCGTGCGCGACGAACCAGAGCAGCGTGCCCATGGCCTGGAAAGAGTTCGAGAACGGCCGCATGAAGCCGAGCGACTACCGCCACCGCGTGGTCGACGTCATGGAAGAGTTCTACAAGTTCACGCTGCTCATGCGCGAGCACGCCGACTTTTTGGTGGACCGCTTCAGCGAGCGCAGGGAGAAAGCCGAGAAGGGGCGGTTGCTCACGCAGGCCGAGAAAGAGGCCGAGAAGGACGCTGCCAAGAACGCCAAGAAGACGGACGATGACACGGAGTAGAGAGAGAGAGAGAGAGAGAGAGAGAGAGAGAGAGAGAGAGAGAGAGAGAGAGA
>JAADXL010000844.1:0-15612 GCA_023337755.1 Pythium aristosporum
ACGCATGCGTCCTACACTGGAATGGCCAGCACCATGGTATTCCTCACAGTTCATATAGTTATAACTCGAAGAATAGGACGTATATGGCGCCTCCCGGCAGCGCAACGCTACTCAGAAGATGCGAAGACCGCATTTTCGTCCAAGTCGCTCCATAATCGTACTTTTTCTGTACGTTTGTATCACCCTTCAGGATTTGAGTCACCTTTTTGCAATTTTCCCTTTCAAAATTCACCAAAATGTTCGCGGCAAAATAGCGTGAATGCTGGTCAGTATGTGTAATGTGGACCACGTTATGTTTGGCATGCGTTACGTATCCCGTCTGCGTAACCTGCGGGCAACAAGCCCAAACGACAGCGGGAGGCGCTTCCGACTGCTCACAGTGCGTTGGTGTCCAACGGTCAGCACTGGACATCGGGATCCAATGTTCAGTGGTGGGTGGATCCACGCCGCATCGCCGTTCGCTCACAAACTCGCAGCCGACGCAAATGGAACTTTTGTCCCCCAGTCGCTTACTGTACTGAAGAGCCGTGTACCCAGTTATAAATTTCTGCAAAGACACAATGCCAGGATGGCAGACCCACCCACGACTCTTCGCCGTGAGTGAAGTTTTCGCACCTGGAATGTGCGATGCGATACCGCAAAAAGGGATGCGTTGTTTGCTTTTCGCCGCTGCTGCAAGACGAAGATTCGTTGGAAGGAGGAGACGGAAAGTTTGCTGGAGTTTCGCAGCCTCGTTAACAATAGAAACCTCCACAACGCGATCCCAGGTTTCTCCATATACTCACGCTCTCTGATTCGTCTTGGACCTTCTACATCCAATACTTGAAGTGGTAACTCAGGCGTACCCATTTTCGACTCGTCTGAAAGCTTCCAACCACCAGCTACCCACGGTACCGTAGTTCCCACCCTACAAACACTTTGTGCGGATCCCTCAGCCGAACGATGGCACAGCCTGCAGTATCCGTTTTTCTCCGCACTTCCTCCGACACCAGTTACTGCTAGACATCCGCCACTTCCGAAAACGATCCTCATCCAGCACTGATCCCTTCAACTCATCGCTCTTCGTGAAACCCCACAAAAAACCCCAAGCGCGATCGGAAACCATGAAGATCTGGACGTCAGCTGCGCTCCTGTGCACGCTCGCGCTTGCATCGTCGGCATCAGTTCGGGCCGAAGAAATGGGCGATGGCGACGTGGGCGACTCGTACATGTGGTATGAGAACTCGACGTACACAAACACGACGACTTCAGGCAACTCCACGACCAATTCGAGCGCGAGCGATGTGCCATCTGGTGGCGGCGGGGTGCCAGCGCCGAGCGGAGCGAGGGCGATGACGTGGCAGGCGACTGTCGCGTCCATTGCGGCCGCAGCGGTCGCCATCGCACTCGTCTAAGCTCCGGCGTCTCTTCCTCTCGAACGTAGGCTCTCGACGCTTTCCCTCGTGTTCGTGCGTCCTCGCTCTTCCGTCGCGCGTTTCCTTCTGCCATAATCTTCAAATGCTAGCATTCTTCTTCGTTTCCTCCGCAACGATAGTGCTTTTCTTGCAACGAGCCGCTAGCGTCGTGGGCTCTTACTGCCAGCAGTACTGCTCACGCTCCCTCGCGAAAAGGGAGAGCCACTCGTAGTGCTACTCAGGCGTGGTCGCAGCGGACCCATGAAACCACCGTGACCATGGGTGGTGGATTCCAGGTCGTCGCCTAATGTCGTTTCCTTGAGTTTCAGTTCGACTTTTGTCATTCCTGTGGATGGCTGGCGTCGCACGGCTGACGGTGGGTGCGCCTTGCGATGGGTTTCGATGCGGTGCTCAGACAGAACGCGTGGTCGAATCGGTGGGAGGGACACTTTGGGGACGGATGATATGGACGCTTGTGCAGTCATACCAGGCAAATCTGTATGCTCTTCATCGTGCAGCGGATGACCCTGACTGGACGAGGCTGTCGAAGGCCGTGAGTTGACGATCGGAGGCAAAGTGGTATAGCCTTGACCGGGCGTGTGGACACTATCTTCCTCAACGTCCTCATTCTCCTTTTCTTCTGCCAACGGCTTGTTCATTCCGTACAGTGCAGCATGGCTCTGCGCGAGAGCATTCAGCTCATCTAGCAACCCCGCGCGTGAATTGTACCCACGATAGATCGACTGGATCCGTACTGCCGAACGGTTCACGCGCTCCATGTCGCTGCGGAAACGCTTGCGCCGTTTCTCTTGGTGCTTGAGAAACGCGCGGATCTTGGACTGGATCATCATCGCCGACACGGCAGACAAATGTGCTCGTCGCTCGCCACGAAGTGCTATCGCGAGTCTTTTCGCCGAGTGCATGCGGTAGATGCTCTGGATACGCACTGCAGCCACCGCGCGTTTGGCCTCGAGGACCATGAGCTCTTGGCGACGGTTGTAGAGATCTAATGCTCGCTGACGGCGTCGTTCCTCGCCCAGTTTGCGGTATCGTTCCGTGGACGAAGGTTCGTTCACTGCGGCATCCTCCTCTTGATGCTGTATGACGTGGAACAGCTGAATTTGGGCGACAGTCTCCACGGACAGACTCTGTCGGTGGTGCACCCGTCGCTTGTAGCGCTTGTAGGTGTACCATATCGTCCGTGCCGCTCGTCGACGTTGGTGCTGTTGTGCACGATGCCTCTTGGCTTCCGTGTACCGTTGCTTGGCGATGAAGCCTCGCACAAGTTTCTGGATGGACACGACACGTTGCCGAGACGTGACAACGAACTGTGCGAGATTCTTCAAGAGCTGCGTGCGCCGACGGTACACGAGGTATTGCTGCTGAATCGTACGCGCGTGGTGATTCTCCGTGCGCCGGATATTCATTTTGCGGATCATGACTTGGCCGCGCAGCTTGTTCTTCCTCCAGGATGCGGTCGTGTCACGTAGTTCACAGTCAGTCACTGCCTCTCGGACCTCTTTGCGCTGCTCAATCAGTCGACGTAATCGCCCAGGGTTCACGAACAGCGAACGTGCATGGGTGAATGAGCCGTCATCCTGATTGTCTTTGTGCAAGCATGGATACTCTTTCGCGCGGGATGTGTCCTCTTGACGTCGTCGCAGCAGTTCCGCGCGCTCGCCAGTCTCCGCCTCGGGTTGTAGAGCGAGAACATTCGAAATGACATCCTCAACGCCACCAGCAATCTTGATACTCTCGAACGGATTGTAGGCAGTTGCCACACGATGCTTCTCGGCAGCATGGGACTCGGTGACGGTGCGCTCAAGTTCTCGTTCCCGGCCTATAGCTTCGAGACACTGTCGCAATCGTTGCATATCCGCTTGCGATGGCGATGGCGCCGTGGTCGCGATACTCGTTCTGACGGCGCTGAGTAATGCAACGTAGACTTGTTCTTTTGCCGGAGACGGTGTCGCGAGCGCAGAGACTTCACGGGACACGAGCTGGCTTCCATCGTGGCGATCCGTCAAAAACGTTGTGGACACGAACGTATCTTCAGCGATCCCGAGCGTGTTCAATGTTGCTTGGGATACCAACAGCGGGTTGTACTTGGCGGTGGTACCCAGGAGAACACTCATAACTGGGGACGGGAACAGATCGCGCAAGTCGAAGTCCATATGCGCGAGGTAGTTGGTAATCTTGCTCTTTTCCCACCCGAAGCGGTAGTGCTTTTCGGCGTTGGAGAGAATGGTAGACGGCTGTGATTTGGACGCACGCCACTCGATAATGGCTTCGACGAGGTTCATGGTAGTTGCTCGAAAGTTCTGGATGAGTCGATCGAGTTGCGTGACACAATGGCGCGCATTGTGGGCGAGATCAGCACTTTTGGCTTCCCAGTCGGGTACTTCTGCGTCCCGGCGAGTTGGATCAGTTGATATTGCATTGCCACTCTTGGGTCGTAGCATGGAAACGGACGGACGCCGAGCTAAGGAGCCTATGGAAGCACTTGCACCCGATAGCTCGAACTTTGCCTTCCGCTGAGCTAAATCGTGGAGATCCGTCGCGAGCTGGTTCAGCGAAGCTGTTCCTTCGTGGATTTGCGTCACGAGGTGCTCCCGCATCGCAATGTCTTTCATAATTCTGAGCTCGAGAAGAACCTGAGCCGTGGTTTTGTCCACACGTGCACTAGATGAAGCTTCGTTTTTACCGGGCTTGTTTGCCGTCGCTGGGTGATTACCAGCAGTGACTAGCGCAGCGACGTGCCGAGAGGTGGGGCCGTGCTTCATACCGACTGGTTGGGACGCAAGTACCGCAAAATTACCAACGTCCTGCATTGTCAGAGGCACTCCGCTTGAGCCCGCGAGACTCTCTTCATGTTGGTTTTTCGTTTGTTGGTTCGGTGACAACTGACGCAAGCTTGATTTTCTAGGAAAGCGTGATATCGGGTGTTCGATAATGACGGAGGAGCTGGACAAATGCGCTTGGTTCACATCACGCGTATCTCCTGCGGCTCGGAGCAGGGCTTCGTGTCGTGCTTTTTCTCGATGGTAGTTCTCGACAATGGCGATCTGACGCTCCAGACGTGTAAGTCTCGCATGCTGGTGGCCTTCTTTCGTCGAAGCCTTGCCACGATGGCGAGCGAGTCCGTGTTGAACGACTTGCCTTCGTACCCGATGATAAACAAATGACTCAGAATCTGCATTTCGAGCCTGCGCAGCGGATGCTGCACTCGGCACTGCGAGCTGCGGGTCACTCAACGCAAGTCGAAGCATTCGCGGCTTCTCCATTCTCGCAGCCTCGAGTTCAGAGGCCAGGCCTTGGCTGCTCGTTCGGAATGCTTTGTTACCGCATGCCCAAAAATAGGCTCACGATGAGATCCCTCCCACTTTCGTAGTCTCACCGACGCGAACAATCTTCTCCGCACTCTTTCTTCCTCTTCCACGCAGTGAGTCGCTGGAGACTCGCAATGCGCGGCCGTCGATGTCGTCGTGCTGATCAACTCTTCTCTTCTTCTCCGGTCAGACCTTTCTACGCGCCACGGTCAATAGTGTGCACATGGAACGCATCAAACGATAGATCAGACTCAGGGCAACGCCGTAGTACCCACAGATCCACCGTGGTGGCAATACGCACGACGCTAGCGGCGGCGATCGCGCGCTCGTTTCCTTTGCCGCCCATTTGGCGCCGGCGCCAAGTTTCAATATGGGGGGTTGATGGGTTTAATATTAGCCAATGAAATTGGACTATATCAGTCTGAGTCTCACGCTGTATGAGATAGGCCCCCCCCATCAGCAATGACGCTCTGCTCTCTGGTGGCCCATCACGCAAACCGATGGTAATTTACGTCACGCCGAGCTCACTAATCTTCGAAAAACCTTTGATATAGCATATCCCAATCACTTGATGGGTCGTCGTGGCCCCTGTCTTCAATACCCGATGTTTCCTGTTGTGGCCTTCGATATTCAGTACGACAGGTTCTTGCCTCAACATCTCGAGGGCAGTTGTTAGCTAACCGACTGGTCACCGTAGTTTTCCTTCTGTTGGTTCCTTTTTCTCTGTTTTTCGCTCTTGCTCAAACGGGATCAGGCCAAGAAGACGGCGGGGCGAAGAAGAAGAAGGCGCGCAGTTCCTCCTCCCACGTGAAGCGGTGCGTGGGGCCAGTCAGTTCGAGGAAGCATCGCGTGCGGCGGTCGGTATATAAAGCCACCCCACGGGACTAGCAGCGAACGGGCGCTGCTAAAAGAAGCAAAAGCCACAAGCGGGAACAAGCACCGGCCCAGCGTCGCGTCGCGTGCCGTGATATTATATTCCTGCGCACTAGCAAAGTCGCCCGACGACCATGGGCAACTCGCCACCGCGGCGCGCATCGGCGGCGATGCACGAGCTCGACCGCTACACGAATCCCACTGGGTACGCAATCGGTCTGGACATGGTGGTGGCTGCCACTGGGCGCGACTCACGCCCCAGTATTTTTTCTCCCTTTGAACAGGTTGTACCCGAGTTGTCCGTGGGATGTCCGCACGGCGCGCCGGTTGATCATTGAGAAGCGCATTGCGCCGCGCTTTCCTGGCCGCGAAACCAAGGAGAGCTGCTTCACGCAAGAATGCCCGATCTGTTTCATGTTTTACCCGAGCAGTCTCAACACGGCGACGTGCTGCAAGAAACCGATTTGTACCGAGTGCTACTTGCAACTCAAGCCGCCCAAGAAAGCGGTCTGGTACGAAGGCAGCGCGGGATGCTTGTGGGATGATTGGTGGTCTCACGAAGATGTCTCTCTCTTTCTCTATTTCTATAGCTGCCCGTATTGTAACCGCGAGGCGTTTGGTGTCAAGTACACGGCCCCGGCCGTCCTGAATATATCATCGGCGTACACGGACAATGTACGAATTTCGTGGCCTCGTGGAATTCGCATGATCACTCATCGCTGACTGAATGGATTTGTTGGGTGGCCAGTCGTACACGTCGCTTGAGACCAGCCAGGTCTCTCCGGTAGCACCAGCCGATCTCGCGCAGCATTTTGCATCGGCCGAAGACCGCGATAAGCTCCGCGATGACCTGCGCTCGCAGCTCAACCTCACGGACAGACCGTTGACGACCCCGCCACCGCCCACGATCGTAGCTTCACCACCACCACCACCAGTGCGGAGCGCGAGTTTCATCATCGCCTCAACCGAAGATGCCGCGCGCGGCGTCGGGCAGCCGCGGTATATTATTGCCTCGGCTGCCGAAGCCGCACGGCTTGAAGAAATGATGCTCATGGAGGCGATCCGCCGCTCGATGCGCGATCTCAATGTGGCCAAGGAAGAGGAAGAAGAAGAAGAAGAAGAAGCACAGGCCAGCAGCAACAGCAGCAGTAGCGACGAAAGCTATGTGTATGAAGATGACGGTGACTACGACACGTTGCGACCGTCCCACGTCGCTGCGCAAGTGCCAATGCAACGGCGGCCTTCGACGAACCCATTTGATGAGGTTCCGGGTCGTGACGGCCATCCACGCCGCGAGAGCGCGAGTTGGAATCCGTTTGACGAGTGAACAAGAACCATCGTTTACAAACGGATCGCTGTAGAGGTTGAGTCTGGAGACGAAAGGATGCGTGTGCTGCATGGGAACAAACTGAGCCGTTTGCGGACGACGCCTGGTTCGGGCCGAACGACGTCGCAAACGGGAGCTGAGGAAAGAGATGACTTAAGTTATTTGGAAATGAAACCATGGGCAATTTTCTCCTCGGGTATATGCTCTCTCGACAGCTCACATCTTTTTCGCCTTGGTCGCGGGACTCTGGAAGCGCTTGGCGGCTTGATGTTTGTCGGGCTTCGCGAGCGCTGCGCTGAGACTTTGGCGGGCAGCAACGACGAACGAGTGGACGGCACTCACAAAGAATGGCGCCGCGACCACGTCAATCGTGTAGTGGGCCTTTTGGAGCAGCACGCAAATGGCCGTGAGCAGCGCCGCCACTCCAAATGCCAATTTCCAGACGTGGTCGTGGCGACGGATACCGATGAACAAGCCAAACGTCGTGGCCGTATGGCCGCTGAAAAAGAGATCGCGCACGAGCACAGCGCCATCGGCGTAGGCGATCGGATCCACAAGGGGCACAACGCCAGGGGGTGCCTCGAGTGGTGTGAGGTAGAGCGTGAGCATGCGCACCCAGATGATGATCACGTGGGTTTGAACGAACTCGAGGAAAAGATCCGGTTTCTTGTGCGTATACTTGACGGCCGCGAGCAGACTACCGTACACGAGGACGGAGAGCACTGCCGAGCAGTCGAGAGTCGGCAGATGCACGAGGATCGGATCGCAGAGCGATACGAGCGAGGCCACGTCGGTACGGGACTCATTCGAACGGAGAAAGGCCGTGTAGTAAGCCAACGTGAAGCTACGTGCACCAGCAACGAGTGATTTTCCAGTTAAGCGACAGACATGCGGACTTTTGCTGCAGCGACGTACGTGAGACCGACAAGAGAGAAAATCACGTCAGCGGGTCCTGTCCATGTCGAGCCAAAGAGCTTGCACCGCCAGGCGCCACGGACTTTTGGCGATGTCGGTGGTGAGACGCTGCCACTCACGGCGCACGGCGAGGTGGAGCCACTGGTCGACCGTGGGGAGTGAACGAGTTGCACGACGGCCAGTGCACCGATGTCGCCACCGACCACAATGCTGGGCCGTTTGCGGATACTGGTAGGGGCTTCCGTTTCGGCGGGAATCGCGGCGACGATCTCGCTGGGGCGGACAGCATCGGGCTGCGTGAAGCTTTCGAGGAACGAAACGTGGGCGGCAGTCGTTGGGTCGAGCGGTGCCCCCATGGTTGCCTGTAGTATGATGGTGCAGGCAAGCAAAGAAAGCAAGAGTGTGAGGAAGATGACTGAACTCCTCCTCCACCCTTCCCCAGCCATCGCTGATGCCATGTGAAACGGACTCGGGTCGGCGAAACGTAAAACGAAATCCAAAAATGGAATCAGATCAAGTGTAGATAGACCGACAGCGAAGGAAGACCCGAAGGATCTTCCGACTCTTCCAGAATGAAGTCTCATCGACAGCTTTCTCATCCTCTTCCCGGCGCCCGTCGCATGGCGCGTGGGGACTGCTTACCTCCTTGATCGTCCTTGTCAGTCACCCACATTCAAGTCCTCTGCTTCTCGCACCATCTCCACGCGAATGAGCACGAGACATGCCCATTCCAAAGAGCTCAGCCTTTCTAACCGCAGGAAGCGGTAAACCTTTCTCAGTTGTGTCTCGTCATCGAGCGAGCCACACAGCTTGTGAGTCCATCTCTCCACACCACGAGTTTCTCTTCCTCTTTGCCACTGGGAGCTGCAACTAGCTTCTCTAAGCCAGGAGCTCACCAGCGCAACGAGAAAGTACAACCACGCAGTTCGCCGGGGCAAAGGGAAAGATGGAGCTCGCCGCCGGGGGCGCACTAAAAGCGGCCTTACTGATTGCATCCCAGCTGCATGGAAAAAGGCGACAAAGAGGATTTCTGAAGCAAGCGACGTACATAGGCAAAGACAAAGAGGCACACAGTCCACACCCACGCACCAGCAACAAAAGGCGACTCCTGAAACCCCTAGAGGTGAACCGAGTATGGCAGAAGGGTTTGATGGAGACGCGAACGCTGAACGATCAGGAGATTTTCGACCACGGGCTTGAACCGACAAACAGCAATTGCGGTGGATCCTCCGACAGGAACAAACTCGCCCAGACGCACGTGAGCTCCTCTCTCTTCCACGGAATACCTCCTCGCTGCTAGCTCGATATTGTAGGATACCTCTCGTGCTCTCTTAGTTTTCTCATCATTCCCAAGATCCATCGACCCAGGGGGGAAGATCTCGGGTCAAATCTGGCTAAGGATACGTCGGCCATCGCCGCGATTGAGCGGAGAAATCCACAGAAAGAGAACAGAACGAACGCGCCTGCGCTGGACGGCCCACGTCGTCACCAGTTGCTGCTGTTTGTCGGTCGCCACCGCCATCCAGAGTCGGCCGTCGTCTCGTTCATCGCCGCGCATTCCATCGTGACCCTTCCATCCATCTTTGGTTCTCTCTCCGTGCTGTGGTTTTCCGATGGATGGGTTAAGAACATATAAGGTTAAAAACAGTTAGGTTCAAAGCGTATCTGTTTGAATAAGCTATCTGTTCACTCATTGCAGTGATCAATTTTCTTCCACTCAGACACGTTTAATATAATCTTTTTCCAGGGCTACGTGATAAATTTACACCAACTGGACAAATTTTGGATGAAGACGTTCCCGTTTTCCTCCTAACACTGAACTTTCAACCAGACAGGGTTGCTTTCGAGACACAGCTCACTCCTGCCGATCCTGCCGTGCAAGTTGGCACAACGGCCGTCGCGCCAAGCTAAAGCCCTTTCTCGCTGTGGGTGCTGATTGTTTTCTGCATCAAACAATCGGATATGGTAAGTTAATTCAGAGCAACTCCCAGTGAAGTGGACGCACGTAACTTCAGTTGGAGTTGCTCCGCATTGTCTTCAGTGAATTGTCAGCGATGCGCTGAATTCCGCTCCCTTCCACTTGAATGCAAGGAGGTTGGTCTCTTTCAAGGGAACGCCTCGTTGAAGATGCAGTCCATGTGATTGCTCATGTCGACTCGACATTCTCGAGCGCATGTCACACACACGTCCTCAAATGAGCTGCCCTTGCAGTACTGTGTATAATATACTGTACAGTATCCAGATCTAAACAGTCCGTATGGTCTGCTGCTGGACCAGATCATCGATTTGACTTGGCGGCTCACCTCCGCGACATCCGCCTTTGCAATACGACACCTGGGAAACCAGGGGTAGTGTACCGGTACGTACTCTACGCTCGCAATGGTCTTGTTCCCTGCCAGTCCTCCACGAACGTCATCAAGCGCGTACGGCAGCACCAGATGACAGCCACTGCCATGGACATCTATTGCCAGATGACCGAGACACTGTCAGAGGGAACGAGATGACCTGTTGAGCCGCCCCTCCGCCGCGGACGTGCAAGCAGTATAAATGCGTCTGCGATGGGACCGTTGGCTATTGAATGAGTAAAGCCCAACCAGGATATCTCGTGCGTTCGGGTGCATGATGCACGCTTGCTAAGCTGAGAACAGTACGACTGGGGTTATCCTTCCGTGGGGCGGTCGCACATAACTGCTCATGGATTCGAATGGCGTGTCATAGGCACTGGCTGTCCCTGCTCTGTGTGACCCAACCTGATCGGGCGCTCTAATGGGGGTATGTCACTATTCTGATCATGCTTCCACGGTTTGTGCTTAGGGTTCCAAAAACCTCACCATAGTGACCTCCGACTTCCTGGGAAGTCCAGGCCATCATGACCAAACGGCACATGGCATGGCGCACTGTCTATCCGGCACTCCACCGCGGACTCGATTCCGTCGCGGCACAAGACGGGACGCCCCACAGAAAGACCGTCCCGAGGCCACGATGACCACCGCGCGTGAAGACTGGAGCCCCGTGTATCGAGGCGCCCCGTCGTTCGCTGTCAACTCGATCAATGCGGTAGACAAGACCATGGCGAGCATGGCGCATGCGCTCGCCGTCGCCTCGCAGCCTGCCGCTGCGAAGAAGAAGATGACGAAGCCCAACCGTAAGCGCGCGCCGCGTTTCGTGTGGCGCCGCCGCGACGCGCAGGACTCGCGGTTCTACAACCTGCAGCTCGACATCATCGACACCAAGCAGCGCATCCAAGAGCTCACGCTGTACCGTGAGCTGCTCGTCGCGCGCACGCTCAACGCCAAGCAGCTGCAGCCCGGCGCGTTTGTGGACAAAGTCCACGAGTACTTGCGCGTGTTCCGCCACGGCAACAAGCCCCCGCCGCCGGGCGTCGACGTCGCTGCATTTCTTCACAACCTCATGGCCGAAGACGTCTGGATCAACGAGTTCCGCGGCGGCATCGACTTGATTCTGAGCCAATGGGCCGTGTACGCGACCTGCTTTGACGTGATCGATATCGAGTGCGTTCACTCGGTCGCGCTGCCCATTCAAGATCCATGCGGCCGTGACGGGTTCGTCGTGCGCGCCATGAGCAAGTACAGCGCCATGATCACGCACAACACGATCGCGATCATGTTTCCGCATGTCTTGCGCTTCCCGCACCTCGCGGCGCAGCTCATCGGCCGCCGGCTCCGCGGCCGCAGCCACTACGACTTTGTCTTCGACTGCACGAGCGGCCGCATCCTGCGCTGCGACGTAAACGTGGACTTCTTTGGCGCGTTCGCCAAGCTGCTTCCGGAGCCGCGTGATTTATCGATCGTTTTCAACGGCGCCAAGCTCGAGAGCGACTTTTACGTGGGCGAGATCGACGACGAGATCGTGTCGGGAAAGCCTTCGGCTGGTGACGAGAAGCCGTTCAGCGACATGCCGTCCAGTACGAAGCGCGCTGACGAGAGACCGCAAAGCCCGCAAGAAATGAGGCAAGCTGAGCACGCGGCTGCCAGTGGAGGCTCGAGCAAGATGGCGCTCGCGCACATTCTCTCGTGAGCCCTTTTTGTTTGTGATTGGGCCAATAGCTGACGCGTCCGGGGTTGTCGCGAAGTCCAGTGCTGACGAAGGAGACGAAAGGTGATGACAGGACGGACGGGACGGACGAAGCGAAGGCAGCGACAAGAACTTTTGGGGCTTCTCACTCATCAGGACAAGCCGTGCGCGAGTGGAGACGGCCCGTCCCCATCTATGTAATGTATCCAGCAGGAAATGCGCTCCAGATCACGCATGCCACTGTAGATTCTAGCCTGAACGACGAGGAAAAAGACCTCGGATGGAAGAACCGGTCGGCTCTGGACCTGTCAGGCATGTATACTTTCCACGACTGCTGCAAGTGCCCACTCTTTTATGTGGTTGCAGAAGAAACGCCACGATTTCCTCAAGCTCCGAGGTTTCGTGCAGAAAAATCTGCCAATTTAACTGCGCACGGAGTCGAAATCACCAACCTTTTGTTTGTCGATACACTGTATCCTTGATGTTGGATGAGTCTATGAAGCCACGTTGCTGGGCACAGAAATCGGCACGTCAACTGTTCACAGCAGTCTTCCAGCCACCCAAGTGCACGCAACAGCCACCCAAGTCCCAGTGCAGAAACGCAGATCAAGGGCTCCACTATAACCTAACCTAAAATAGAGAATGATGAAAATATATTTTGTTAAAACAGTAAAATGTTAACATTGGAACAGAAAAACTACCCCAAGATTACAAACATTGTCCAATCAGAAAGCGGAGATGCATCTCGCCCCATCCGCTTCGGCCCACCTTGTGCGGCGTTTGCTCTGGCAAAGTAATTTGGCTCACGGTGCGCACAGTGCGCGCTCTGTAGTAATGAGTCCGCCCACGTTTTCGTGCTTTAGGCAGGCGCGTTCCGCATGCTGATGGATGACTGTAATGAGTGTTTTTGCGTGATTTTTCTCAGTAGGGTTTCGTTAGCATTGGGACAGGACGCATCCGACCGACCGACCACCCGACCGTGGATGCAACAAATTTGGAGGGGAAGCCCATCTCCCCAAGTGAAACGAGAACCGCCACGAAACCTCAGGGGGGCTGAACCTCGACTGAAGAACATTCACACTTTGTGGCAATTATGAGTTCACTCCCTTAAAGTAACGAAGTTGCAACTGTAGTATCAACAAGATGTTCGAAAAACGAGGGAGGGTGGTATATTTCGGAATTTCCCACATTGAGACTATTGGATTGGTCAGTCGGTAATCTTCCGCAGTTCACGCAGTGGCTCTCGCCGCTTTCTGACTCATGCCCACGGAGACCGCTGGCTCGAGCGGCAAGCGGTCGCGGCCACCGCCGGCTGGAGGCGGTGGTGCCGACAAGGCCAAGCCACTGCGAGCACCAGCCAAGAAGAAGGCGACCACGAAGAAGGCGAATGCGACTACGACAACCACGGCCGTGACGGTGCGTGGCCGCCCCAAGCTCATTTGGCGCACACGCGACCAAGAGACCTCGGCGCTGTACAATCTCCAGCTCGACGTTGCCGGCCTGCAGTCGGAACTCCAGAGGTTACGCGAGTACCGCGAGATGCTCATGAGCCGCGTGCTGAACCGCCGGGACGACAGCGACGGGTCGTTGGTGCGCGTTGTGCGCGAATACTTTCGCGTGTTTCGCAACGGGTACGCGTCCGACGCGCAGCTCCAGCAACGGCTTTTAACAGCTCCGACCAGTAGAGAGGACGAAGATATTGCAACGCCCGATGAGTTCCTGCGGCGCGTCATGGACGAACACATTGCGATCGGTCGGTTCTCGGGGCTCACACATATCATGAAGCAGTGGGCACGATACTCGTCCGCGTTTGGGCCCTTGACGCTGTCGTTTCTCGACTCGCAAATCATCTCGAGGTTTCAAGGCTCCGGAGAAGACCATGAGCGAGTGCTCGTGACGTCGCACGCGCAATACCAACTCTACATCTCGTTGCGGACGCTCGAGATGATGTTCCCGCACGTACTGCCGCACCATGAACTCGTCTCCAAGATTCTCGGACGACGCATCAGCGGCATGGGCAAGTTTGATTTCGTGTTTGATCTCGGGCGAAGCCGTATTGTGCGGTACGAGTTCAGCTTAGACTTGACGACGTCGTTCATTGATCTACTGGGCGATCCGGCCATGGTGGCGCTGCTGCTCAATGATGCCCTGATCTCGGACGAGTTTTTCATTGGCGATCTGTCCGACATGGCGCCAGATGCGCCGCCCGTACCATCGCTCTCCATCATGGAAATTGAGGAACCCGAGGCGAGCGAGCAAGCGGACCCTGGGGTTCAAGAGGCTAGCTCAAGTCGGTCGTGGAAGATGACACTCAGCAGTATTCTTAGTGCGGTAGATGGTGAGGAGGACGTGGAAGGTGAAGCCCGTGATGGTGATGGCGCGATGGACGATTCAGAACCCGACGCCGATCGCGGTCCAGACGAGCACGATGACCATCTTCGTGTCCAAGTGAGACTCGAGCGTGTATAATGCGAGGCCAAACGACCGGCGCAGTTACGGCGAAGAAAACCAGGATGTGGGGTCTGCTGGTCGTCTGCCATCAGCTAGAGCACCATTGGCAGTTGTAAAACTTTTGATATAGCCTTGTTGAAAATTTCGCAGTGTTGGCGACACCGTCGAATGGGTTCCGACGTACGCTACATGTCGGTTGTCGCCTTTTTCCACCAGTAACATTTCCGATGGTGTATTTGTATTATCCACCAGTAACATTTCCGATGGTGTATTTGTACTCCTAGGCTTTGGACCTCAGGCTACATCAACTACTACCCCGTCCCAAAGGAATTCCGGGACGACTGCCACCCGTGCTTGTCGACCGCGCTGGAAATCCGTCACGAAACGTTCATCACGCTTGATGATCAGGTAATATTTTTGTGTACTAGTCCCCGGATTCGGTGCGAATACCATCTCCCAAGGTAGTAAATACCCTTGGCGATGAACACCACGCCATGGGCAACAAACGACTGGTACTGTACTGTACAGCTGTATGTCGAAGCCAGATCTTGGAAGACTCGGTCGAAGCTAGATCTCGAAGACATGTTCGCCGTTAAAAAGATGTTGTCTGGCGAGCCGATCGGGTTAACGTGTGATTTCCAAGGGTGTCGGATAGCCAAAGTCCCAGGTGCGACACTTGGAGTTTGCTTCACCACGTGGTGAATGCATCATCGCTCAGGTTCCGAGATCTCATGAAGAATGAGTTCGCTCATGCGCAGCTTTGGTGCGATCCACCAGTTGCTGCTGTAGAAAACGTCCATACGTAATCGCAGCAAACTGACTGGAGAGAACTCACGCTCCCGGTATGTGCATTTGGGAATTTGATGGATTCCTGCGGTTTCAAATCTACTGGGGAATACCAGCCCTGGACTGTTCGACTTCGTTTTATTATGTGCATCCTGGATGGCGTGGCGGGCAATTTTGGTGTTTTGCAATTGCTCAGCTGCGCCCGTGAGCACACACACCGTTCGTGCTTCTTTGTCGAGCACTCGGCAAGGGCAAAATCGTTTTGCACGCGCACACGTACACCGCGTGAATACACGAAAACCATGCAATTTCGGAAAATAGTATTTACTACATCGACAGACGGCCGATACATATTTTGTTACTGGGCACAGCCGACCGCGTACTGTCTATGCCAATTGATGGACAAGCCAGCATCCCGTCCACGTACGTGGGACTGCTGACGTCACCTTCAACCAGACAGGACCCGGAACCGGACACCGGCATGGGATACCATCGATGCGGG
>JAADXL010000845.1:0-15607 GCA_023337755.1 Pythium aristosporum
GAGAGAGAGAGAGAGAGAGAGAGAGTGCGGATACAGTTTTGATTCATCGGATTTGCCCACGTCCGCGACAAAAGTGAAGTTCCGTCTCGACTGTCGCCACCTGACGAGGCGGAAACGAGTATCCAGAAAAGACAAACTGAGCGTCGTGTACACGATATTTCGTTTGTCTTGCCGGGATGGAAATATTCCATGTATCATTGAAGGACGAACCGAGAAGCCGCTGGACTTGATGCCGATGTGTCGCGGAGTCCATAGTGTAAGGTGGTACTTTTCACGATAGCCAGCTCGAAGACGTATTGCGATAAACTTGGAATCCTGCTCATGACGAATGCAGCATGGGTGGACAATCGCCGTTCGACCATGCTCAGTTCCACATCGTTTACGTCCACCTGCAACCTCTCGCGCGTTAGAGCAATCCCAACGGTTGCCGACGCCCAAAGAGAAATGAACGCATTTTCAATGCCACACTGTGGTCACAGTTGTTTGTCTTGAGTCGAACAAACGACTTGGATTTAGTTTTTCGATGACAGGGTCCGCTGAAGTACTAAATCCAAATAGCATGTTCTCGTAGTTCACCCAACTGCGAATGCAACGACTCCAGATCTTTCATTGCGCACGGCGATTAAACCCCTAACGGCAGTCATGCTTCATTTAGATGGAGTGGCAGATTGGTCTCTGGAAGAAGACTGCACTCGAAGTACAAAGAATCCAACCCATGGGACTGCCTCTGGTCCAGGTGGGATCACCATATCACTAATCAATCATCAGTGACTGGTCCGACCTCTAGATGACCAGGTTACAAGTAGTGTGGATCCTCCGGTGTCTCCATACTTCACTGTATCGCACACCCCAAGGACAAGGAGATCATCGGCGGCCCGACTCGACTGGTGTGTTGTTATACGTGTGCGCGCGCAATATGCAACGCGTAATGCAAACAGCAAACATACAAGCACATACCAGTCGGGTCCTGATACCAATGCATACGTTGTGCATTGGCGACCCGTGAGCAACTGCGCCACAGGGATCGTTCAATCTTCACAGTGACTTGACCCGATTTGTTGGACCCAAGAGCTGAAGGTGTGCGACTCGGAGGTGACCCTGTAGACGTAAAACAAATCCAACACGGGGGCCAACAGAATCCGCCAGTCGCGGACGTAGGCCGTAGTTTAGATGCTCATGAAAGTCCTTATACCCCGGGCATCCCGACAGATCATGCACTTGATAACTGGATGCGCACTCAAGCGTTGAGCTTCACAGAGGCAATGAATGCCATACGGGGCACAATCGCACAGTCGATGACTGCTTCTCGTGTCATCCGTCCATCGCGTGTGTCTGGAGACCAGTCTGGCAGTCCGGCAGACACCAAGACGGATGGGTGCGTACACTCCCCCCTCATCGATATACTGTCCGAAACACCGTAGCCGAGCTGCTAGATGAGAACAAGCAAGCATCGCCGTGAAGGAACTGCTTGTTAGAATGGTCCAATTACTTCGGATATAATATCCGGATTGTATTCTTAACTGAGATATTTCAAATTCAGCCTGCATCACAGCAACCTGCTGAAATTCAGGTTGCCGCTGAAACGGGTGGTTTTCGAGCAATCACGCAACCCACTCGCGTGATTGCTCGAGAGCCAATGGGCGCGCGGCGCTGAAAGGGACAGGCGGGCTGATGCTGTGGCCTCAGAACGTTACTGCCGACCTGATGGTCTTCGCCGCACCGAACACAGTCAACCCCGTACAATATAGCATACGACTATATCAATAACTCATGAAAGTTAATGCAGTTCAATTTTAAAAAGCAGAATGCTTGACTTATTATGTACCTGTCAATATTGATATAATGTTAGAGTAGATATGTACCACTGTGCTGCATTTTACGGGGAGCCGCAATGTGCCATCTCATCCCCATCGAAAACGATCTCATATTGATTTCCATGATGAGTACAGTGCATGCGATTCGTATGTACTGCACATGGAAGCCTGGTCGCGATGAAGCAGTGGAGAATGAATCATCTGAAGCGTTCGCGATGTTGTGCACATGCATCGTGCATAAATGGACGGAGGCGTGCAACCGATCCGCTGTCCGTGTTGCAGTGCAGGGGCACAGCTTCAAACATGAGCAGCTCTTTGATCGAAGAATCAAGAGGGGGTCCTCCCAGCCCCTCCAGCTCTCTTGAGCGGCTCGATCCGAGTCTGGTGGTCTGGCCGCTGTGCCAGCTCCCCGTCGAGCAAGACAGGCACTCGCGAATTTGCTTCGTTTCAGCCACCTTCACTTCCTCAACCACCTGCCATGTACACCACTGCGATCCTCTCGGCTCTCGTCGCTGCCTCGGCCTTCCTCAGCGGCGCCGAAGCGCACGGATACGTCTCCCTCCCAAAGTCCACGACCACGGGCGGCGGATCGTACACCAGCTTCAGTGCCGAATTCACGGCCGCGCAGGTTGGTAATGCCGCCTTTAACGGCAAGCCCTTCAACCGCTCGCCGCAGCAGAACGCCCAGGAGTTCACGACGGCCTTCAAGGCCTCGGGCATCAAGGACCTCAAGACCATCATCGATGCCAAGGTTCCCGGCTGTGGCCACACGAACCCGAACGGTGCCGTACAGGACGTGAGCAACCTCAAGACGATGGACTTCCAGAACAACGAGTACAAGGAAGGCTTCCTTGGCTCGCACGAAGGACCTTGCGAGGTCTGGATCGACAACACCCGCGTCTTCCAGAACGATGACTGTGCGAAGAACTACAAGGGCTACCCGGCTAAGCTCCCTGTGGACTACTCCAAGTGCTCGGGCACTTGCCGTTTGACGTTTTACTGGTTGGCGCTGCACTCGCAGAAGTGGCAGGCGTACAAGTACTGCGTCCCGATCAAGCGTGGCGGTGGCGGTAACGGCAACGCGCGCGCGCGCAGCATGGACGAAGAAGACGAGGACTACGACTTCTCGACGATCAACGACCGCATGCTCCAGTCGAACGCCACCGACTCGGAGTAAGCGACAGCCGTCCCAATTTTGCCGCAGCCTCGTTTCGTGAGGTTGCTTATTTTCCGCAAGTGTCTGATGCCAATTCTTGTATGTGGCCACTCGATCTGCGTATACATTGAGTAAATCAACACCAGTTCATAATCCTGTTGCTCTCTCTCTCTCTCTCTCTCTTTGCTTGCATGCTCGTACTGGAGGAGAAACGAAATCAGAACATGGTCAAGTCAGAAGTCAGAGACCAGGGCAAGTAATAAGATGCCAAGAGGTTGTTGGCATTCCAGGACTCGCATTCTGCGCAGCAAACAGCCATGGCGATGCGCCGATTCGCGCCTGCCGCTTTCTTTGCGCTCTGCGCCAGCGTCACCATGCGCCTCGCCGCGGGCTTTGGCTATCTCTCGTTCCCGCCAGCGTCGTACCGCGACTTGAAGCACAGTCAGATCTACAGCGCCGACTTCAACACGTCTATCCACCCCATGCTGTTTGGACTCCGTCAACGCGACTCTGGAGAAAAGAGGCGGCCGGACGCACGCGCCGCACTGTTTGTGAACCAACTCATGTTTGCTGACTATCTTTCGCTGCGCGAGCTAGCGGACGCCGTGCTCCCGGGCTGTGGCAACTCGATGGTCGGCATTGACGTGGAGCCCGTCAATGTATATAATGCGAGGCACCTTCTGTGGCGCAACGAAGACGAGAAGGTTGGCTTCTACCCCAAGACGTCGGTATGAGAGTGGCGTGGGTGCGACGTGACCCTGGGCAATCGATGTAACGGAGTGTTTCTTGGTGGTGACTATAACAGGGGCCATGCGAGACTTGGCTGGACAACGAACGCGTCCACTTTCACGGCAACTGTGTGCGCGCGTACTCGACTTACCCGGCAAAGATCCCCATCGATTTTAGCCGGTGCCGTCTTGGCCAAGTCTGCGAGTTGCGCTTCTATTGGATTGCGGTGACAACTACTCCGCTCAAGCTCATGAGTATGTCTTCACCATTCGAGGGAGATGTTCACCTGGACATTGTTAGTTTTCCATTGACATTTTTTATACTTTTTTAGAGCACTGCGTGCGAGTCGTCAACAGTCCGTACCTTCCTGCCGCAAAGGAGAACACCAATCCGTACCAAAAGCTGACTCAGGCGATCAACGACACATCGTTCTCGGTGGATCTTACGATTACGTTGGAGCGAATTTGGCTGGAAGGCGACGAAGGTTCGGGTTATTCCAACCCGAGCAACCCTGGCCCGACCATTTTGATACTTGCTTGAGAGTTCCCACAACGGCGACAGCTAAAGACCCAGCGTGGAGGTAGTTTTCTTTGTTTTCGTGAACTTGGCCTTGGTCGATCGAGTTGGCTGCGCTTTTTTCGTTGGCATTTTCGAATTCTTTGCTGGTGAGCTCGATGTATCGGGTGCGGCGGCACTTGCACGAGACCGAGACACGCGCGTTTTATCCTCCACTGCCGACCGTAAACGCTTACTCTGGATCTTGGCGTACTTGACATTATCGTCGTACTTGGTGAAGAACTGGTCGATCCGGGTCTGTCGGTGGCGCTCGTTTGCAGAGGAGGCGATCTGCTCCATGAGTGGCAGAAGTACCGTGTCGGTCTTGGACTGATCCCATCCGAACGTTTGTGTGCAGTAATCTCGTAACCCGGCGAGATTGGGTAGCTCCCATGAAAAGCGCGAGTCTGTGCGGTCGACTTCGGGAGCTTTGTACGCTTGAACCACGCGAGGATTCGGAAACTCATCGCCAAGCTCCCACTTGCGTCGGACACTGGCATGGGTGTACTCGAATCTTTCTTGCGGACTCATAGCATCGATTTCAGCTTGGGTCTTCTTCTTCTCCACCCGACGCCGGGCCTCTTCCGCAACGTCAAACGTCTGTACCCACTGCTTGAACTCCTTCAAACCGTCAACTCCAGGATAGGCAGCAACAACCTCCGACGCATTGACAATACCGATTCCTCGAACGCCATCCGTGTAGTCGCTCCCCAAGAGCATTGCCAACGCAATCACCTCGTCTTGCGAGAAACCTAGCTCTTTCTTCACGTCGTCGGCGAAAAACGCTTCGACAAACTTCTGGTTGTGAAAAATGTTCTTGTAAACTTTCTTGCCGCCGAACGGGAAAATGTCGCTGTCGTCCGTGATAATGCCGTCCACGAGGCCGAGTTGTTCAAGTGCCGCGCATTGAGCCTCCGCTTCCATCGGGCACACCAGATACGGCACGCCAAAAAGTTGGAGGAGCTCCATTACATCCTGCACCATCTCATCGTTGACTCCTTCCGTGTCCCTCATCTGTCGATTGCGAAGTTTCTTCAGCTCTCTTTGTTCGTCCACGATTGCACCAACGTCAACTGAGGGCTCACGGTCCGGCGGGGCGTATTGCAGGTATCGATTCGGGGCATCCTTGGATGCAGTCTGCTTGGCATTTTCGATGGACTCCTTAATTGCTTGTTGCAGTAGCCGATCATCAGCGTCCTGCGCTTCGTTTTGAGCATTAGCCGCATTGTCCGAGATGGTCATGCTCGTCGGAATCTCCTTGTCAGCAGTTTCTGCTTGCGACAGGTCAATCACATCTTGGTCGTCTGGCCGCTTGGCCTCCACGGATGACAAATCTGAAGCTCGAGAATGTTGGGCAAGTGCTCGTCGTACAGCCCCAGCGGCCCATTGCCTATGTAAGCACAAAGAACGTCAATTTCAGTGCTCGCGCCTCAATACGCGTCCAAAATACTGTACTTACGTCAAATTGGACGCCGTTGCGATGGCAGATTGAATGGCTTCTGCTCTCAACGCGGCCAAGTCATCTTCTGCCTTCTCATCATCTAGTTCGTTTTGCAACGACGCATAGAGGTCCTTCGTATCAGCGTCTGGTTCAGCTTCTGCATCAGCATCGATTTCATCCGAGTCAGGCGTCGTGGTGGGGCAAGCGTCATCGGGTATCTGCACAACGTCCGACGCAACTGGAACTTGTTCGGGCACGTCTTCCCACTGAACGTCTTCGTCGGAATCTTCATCTAGTCGAATGACAGATTTGGAAACAGGCTCCGTCGTCACGACTTTTTGGTATACTCGCTCTGCAGGAACAGATTTCACGTCCCTCACGGCCACCAAATCTTCACGGAGGTCGCTCTCCTCCCCTATCATGGGTTTTGCTGTTGGGACAGCTGACTGGGCTTCTGACTGCGGAACATCTTCCCAATCTGGTCGGATAAGGTTTTAGTAGGAGCCAAAGCGAGAAAACTCTAAGATCACTGCATAAGCTCTTACCAATATCATCCGCTTCTTCATCATCCTGGTCACGTTGTGCAGCAGCGGGGCCTCCTGGAAGAAGCTCTACCGCATCAAATAGTGACGAGGGAAACAGGGTCTCGGCTCTTGCGTCCAAGGATTGCAGTTCTTCTTCCTTGAAAGATATCGTGATGGTCTTTGCACGCAGCCCAGACTTGTCGTCTTCAGTGGTCGTCGCGTCGTCACGGTGAGCCGACTCGGCTGCACGTGAATCTGCTTGTTGCTTCAGCTGTGCTTTTTGGAGGAATTTGCTCCGTGCTTCCTCGACAGCGATCTTTCGTCTTTGAGCACGGCTCATTTCTGTGTTGAACTCGTTCACAGACTCAACGGAGAAGTCTGCTAAACTCTTCTTGACGATGACCTTATCCTCGTCGAGAAAATGCCGCTTTCGCTTGGACCCATGAATTCGTTCGAATATATCTTCAGCGTCTTCGGCATCAACTGCAGCTGCCACCGATCCCGATAGTTCCCAGTTTGCTGCTTCGTCTTCATTCAGCTCGCTTTGCGTGCGCCCACGAGCCTCGCCATCACTGTCCTCGTCAGAATCACGAGCCTGCTGGCTGTTCTGGTAGATGAAGAAACGCTCACTGCTGGATGCGATCCGCTGACCATTACCATGGAGACCGCCAACCTCAGCGGCAACATCGGCGGCAGCCTTCTCCATCTCGGCTTGGGCATTCTTCTTCCGTGCCTTCATAATTTGGCGATTGAACTGGCTGGTCTTGAGGAAACTGGAGATCTGCGTCCGAGAGTACGCCTCTGGGTTTCCAGCAAGCGGAATAAATTTCTCGCGCGCTTCCTGTCGATGGTCCCGCTGAATTCTAGCGATCATGTCTTTCTGCAAGTGGCCTGGTAACGCGAAAACTGCGTCGAGATCCACACGCGTGAGGCGCGACGTGTCGAGCACAATGTCGTCCGCAGTCAGTTCCTCGTCGTCGCTTTGACAGTCGCCTTCGCTCTTTCTCTCTTCCATGTCTGTTTCACAAAGCATCCGCTCTCCTGCAGCACCTACGCCAGTGCCCTTTTCTTCGTCAGAGTCGTCAATTGTGATCACATTCTCTTCCTTGCTTTCGGACGCGGCGTTCGTGGAGGCAACGCTGGGCAGGATGAAATTCGGTGCCACGGCCGAGTTCTCCGCGGGTTTACCACCGTTCTTCTTGAGCTCTTCGCGGTACAACTTGAGGCGATTGAGCAGAATGCGTTGCGCCGTTTGCTTTAGATTCGCCGCCTACGTGTGGTGCAAAAGTCGTGATGGTCAACCCATCTACTTCCACGGGTAATCGACTCCTATCTGCCAAAAAGACTGACCTGATTCTCTTGGCGCCGGCGGCGCCGCGCAACTGTGCGTTTCTTAATCTCGGGCGTGTTGCCGTCAAACACAAACACGGGGCGGATGCGGTAGAAGAGCAACTTGGCGACGCGATGGAACGTGCCGATCAAGTGGGCGTTCTTGATCATATTGCCTTCGTCGTCGCGCATCGCCTTGATGAACTGCGTGAGCCAGATGCTCGCGTCGACAGCCAGCACATTCGACGCCAACGTCTCGATCTCGATCTGCCGCCCCACGGGCGCCAATAGCATCCACAGATTCTGCACGCCCATGTTGCTGGTGATTTTCCGCGACTGGGTTCCCCACGTTGGAATGGGGAAACGGGAGCAACCATCACTCTGCTTCAAGTGTGACCTTTAGTGTGCACCACACTATAGCGAACATATTCTTAGTCAAGTTGGTGGCGACACAAGCCACTAGTTTCAAGTGAACCACACTAAATAATTGACTTCGCGCGCATTCGCGGTTGAAGTTTGACCTGAAGGAGGGAAAAGATTGGAGAAATGGGTGTGCGGGGACCGTCGCTTCTCGGTAAGAGCGCGCTCGTCGTGGAGCTACTCAACAAGCGCTCGTCGGTGACACACACGCGCTACTGGTTCATGTTGTGAGCTGTGTGGTCGTGTCGCGCGCGCCGCTCGCAGAAAGCCAGACCAAAGCGTGTGCGTTCGAGACGCCGTTTGCATCGCACGCCAAGCATCCCTCGCACCACCCTTCGCCTATTGAGCACCCGCAATCCACAGAAAATTGAAAAAAGCGACGCTCTCACTCAACGACAAAGCGAGGGAAACCAGCACGAATCACAGGAACCGTCGTCTGCTCTCACCCGCAACGCCTCCACGTCATCACTCGCTAAAACTCCTTCGTTAGACTTGCGCAGCGTCACTCGATAGCATGCCGACTCTGCATTACTGAAGACCAAGTCTATGGATGTTGAGACCTCCGATGGAAGCGAGCGATCCATGGTCTGTACGGGTGAGGCATCAAGCGACCTACTGCCAGCGATGGACGACTTGCGATCGCTGCCGATTGGGCCTATCGAGGCGGCGCGCGTGGCGAGCCAAATGAATGCGTCGGTGTTTGGTGCCGATACATGGGGTCCATGATCTACTGCGGCAGTCGAGGAGACAGAGAACGGTCGCGCGACGCTAGATTTGTTCGGACAAGTTCTCATGGAAACAAAACATATATTTTGGGACGCTGGTATCAATATTACGCTGATGTTGTTCACTGAAGCACACGGTGCTAGACACATATTTCCCACAGCACATGGTATCTACCACATACGCTACCCAGAGACCGAGCGGGGATAGTGGCGTGTGGAGCCTTTTGCTCAATAGTCGTCGAGGGAGCGGAAGTTGTACGGCTCGTTGTTGCTGTTCTGGTTGTTGATACCGTCGCCGCCAGTAGTGCTGTTACTGGCATCAAAATCAGCGCTACGACCGCCGCCACCACGACCACCACCACCGTTCGTGATCGGCGCGCACTGCTTGTACACCTGCCACATCGGCTCGTGGAGCGCCAGCCAGTAGAACGTCAGCACGCACTTGGCCTTCTTACACGCCGAGTAGTTGACTGGGATGTTGGCCGGGTAACCAGGGTACCTGCTCACGCATTCAATGTCGTGCTGGACCATGACGTCGTCAATCCACGTCTCGCACGGACCCGTGTGCGAGGTCACAAAGCCCTTCTTTTCGTAGTCGTTCGCCCACTTGATCGAGTTCATGCCGCTCACATTGATCGGGGTTCCGTCCGTCGAGGTCTTGCCACAGCCCGGAGACGCCCTGTCCATCATGGCTCTGATGGACTTCTCGCCGGACGCCGCAAACGCCGACGCAAACGTCCGAGCGTTGACGGTTGGGTCGACATCGTTCCACTTCTTGCCAGCGTACGGGGCTCCGAGCGTCGATGAGTCGATCCTGGTGTTGTAGGTCGTGTCCTTAGACGACGCAGCGGGCTGCACGAGGTAGCCATGGGCATCCACGCCAGACGAGAGAAGCGCCGTCGAGACGGCCACGGTGACCGCCACACGCGTGGCACTGGAGAAGACCATGGTTCAGATAGAGGTGGGTATAGAGAATGTGTTGGGAGAAGCACGCGACAAATTGAAGAATGAGTCCTTGCAGCTTGATCCCGCCGGCTGACTATTACCAGGCAATCCTTAGTTCAGGTTGCCTCCGGGTCTCTCTTGCTTGATCTTTCCCAATTCAAGGTTTCAGTCTGGTGGTCCGCCTGGCAATCCACTGGGCATCGGTCTTTCGTACTATATGAAGCTGAATATGACGAAAAGGCGAGGGGTAAATAGAGTCAAATATTCGGTCACCCCGACATGGCTACACGCCACGACCCGACGAACCACATCCGACACAGCATATCAGTATCCTGCTGAACCTGTCCCAAAAAAATGTCTGACTCGACCTCATGGCTCCACCCAATGGATATTGCATACCGTAATACTACGCAATGCATAGGCATGCAAAGGCTCAAGTGTGGATCACCTGATAGGTTCGGTGAGACCTTCACTTACCCATTGGCCCATATGTTCCGATCATGCTGAGGCAGCAGTGCCTGTTGGCAACAGGCACAATACACGGTCTCTGCAACAGTGCTGCGACTAGATTTTCAGAGCTGCTCGCCTTTGCAGTCAAGAAAAAGCACGGCTGACCGTTTCTCGCACACCCGTTGTGTCCAAGGAGCCCGCAAATCAGCAGCACACGTCACAGAGGAAGGCCGATTTGGGCCGAACACTGTACTTTGAACGGGAGCGAGGGAGCGAGCAGGTGGGAGTCGTGTAGACGCAGCAAACCCGCGCACGCGCGCGGGAGGGGGGATCCGCGAAGCAGGGCCGAGCAGTATTTGCGGAGGCGGCCCAGCGACGAGCACCCCAGCGAGACTCGCAGCGAGCAGGCTCATGTCGACGACAGGTCTGGGAGTGCACCCCCAGAATCGCCCGTTCTTTGTAACGTTGTTCGAGCGAGCCTCTGTTTCCATCGGACACACCAGATACGGCACGCCGAAAAGTTGGAGGAGCTTCATTACATCCTGCACCATCTCATCACTATAATGCTTCCGTGTTCCTCATCTGTCGATGGCGGAGTTTCTTCAACTCTCTCTTTGTTCTCCCACAATGGCACCAACGTCAACTGAGGGCTCGAGGTCCGGCGAGGCGTACTGCAGGTCCTTGGATGCAGTCTACTTGGCATGGCATTTTCGATAGACTCAATCACCCTACTTACTACCCGACGGAACACGCGAACCTCGCCCGGCACCTCGGATCGGACTTTGCCCACAGGCAAACACAATACTTGGGTCGACTCGTAGCGCAGTAAATAGGCCCCGGCGGCTGTAGTACTCTAACAGAGGCGTTTTTCAATGGTACTCAATTCATCATCATCATCATCATCATCATTTTCGATAGACTCCTTGACTGCTGGTTGCAGTAGCCGATCGTCAGCGTCCTGCGCTTCGTTTTGAGTATCAACCGCATCGCCCGAGATAATCATGCTCGTCGGAATCTCCTTGTCAGCAGTTTCTGCTTGCGACAGGTCAGTCACATCTTGATCGTCTGGCCGCTTGGCCTCCACGGATGACAAATCTGAAGCTCGAGAATGTTGGGCAAGTGCTCGTCGTACAGCCCCAGCGGCCCATTGCCTATGTAAGCACGAAGAACGTCAATTTCCGTGCTCGCACCACAATACGCGTGCAGAATACTGTACTTACGTCAAATTGGACGCCATTGCGGTGGCAGATTGAGGTGCTTCTGCTCTCAAAGCAGCTCCGTTGATTGGAGCAGCCATCACTGACTGACTCATGAATTCTATTGTGGGTTATTAACTTCTCAACTGCCTAGTTAAATACGACGGTTGTACAGTAGCGGTTAAGTGGTAGATAAATTGGAGCTGCCATCACTTTGCTTCACGTGGACGCTTTAGTGTACACCACGCTATAGTGACCACAAATTCTGTCGTGTGGGTGGCACTCCACGCCACTACTTTCAAGTGTACCACACTAAAATCAGACTTCGCTCTTCGCGGTTGAAGCTTGCGGGAAAAGCTAGGAAGAATGGCCGTGCAGGGGCCGTCGCTTCTCGGCAAGCGCGCGCTCGTCGTGGGGCTACTCAACAAGCACTCGTTGGCGGCGAGCATTACGCACGCGCTGTTGGCCCACGGCGCGAGCTGTGTGGTCGCGTCGCGCACACCGCTCACGGAAAGCCAGATCAAAGCGTGTGCGTTTGAGACGCCGTTTGCCTCGCACGCCAAGCATTCCACGCACCTCCCTTCGCCTGTTGAGCACACGCAATTGCTTCGTTTTACGGATTGCGATGTGGAGAACGGCGAGTCGATTGGGACAATGATGGCGCAGTGCGCCGACGCGTTCGATGGTGAGCTCGACATTCTTGTCCACTCGGTCGCGTTCGCGCCACGCGAGACGTTCCAGGCTCGGGGCACGCTCCTTGCGACGCGTGAGGCGTGGAACCAAGCACTGGACGTGAGTGCGTACAGCCTCATCGCACTCACGCGGGCCGCGTATCCGATGCTGACTGCCGGGAGTGAGCGAGACCGGTCCGTGATGGCATTGTCGTATGCAGGCGCTTCTAAGGTATCCTTTTGCTCTCCCAATTCGATGAGCAAGACACGTGCGAGAATAATCGCAAGCGATTGTATATGATGGAGAGCAGATCGTGCCCAACTACAACATCATGGGGCCCGCAAAGGCAGCACTGGAAGCAACCGCGAGACAACTCGCGTTTGAGCTCGGCGACGAAGGCATTCGAGTCAACTGCCTCAGCCCCGGTCCGATGAACACCGTGTCAGCTAGGGGCATCCCCGGTATTTCGGTACGTTCAGCACGTGGGCGCTCACTCAATGGAAGATGGAGAATTGAGACTGATTTATGGGATCGTTTCGGACACAGAAAATGAGGAAATATGCTGAAGAACATTCGCCGCTTCGTCGGAATGCCTCGGGTGGAGACGTGGGGGAGCTTGCGGCGTTCCTGGCAAGCAATGCGGCCTCGTCCATCACTGGACAAACATTCTATGGTACGGTATATGGTGTTGGATTTTTCTTCATTTCGTTTCGGTCATGCTGACGTACCTACTTTTGTTGCAGTGGATGGTGGTCTGAGCATCATGGCACCGTATGCCAAGGACCCCGAGCACCCGCACGCCTAACTGCTTGCTTTTGTGCGCAAAAAGAGTTTTTGACATGCTCATCTTTCTTGACAGCTATATTGAGAACCGTTCAATCACACCAGGCCACAAGTGGTTGGTTAATTAAGCAGTTGAGCATCGCGTCACCGGTTTCGTCCTGCGTGTTGGAATACCAGCGCCAGCGAGAGAGACAGAGAGCAGGATTGTTGGAGATGGTATCTGCAGTACAACCGCAAATCGGAGACCTTGTCGAGATCTCTCTTCGCCCAGATGATCCATTGTCCGCAAAGAGTCACGGTCGAGTCATGGACGTCGATGCGGTGGCCCCTCTAAAGTGCGCATTCCAAGTCTCCCCGTTCGAGCCATTGCGACAGATCGATCTTTCGCACTCGCAGTTCAAGATCGTATACGAAGTGGGCGAGTTCACCACGTTGACACCAGATATGGTTGGATGGGAAGTCGAAATCCTCGTGGACGGCCAGGAGTCGCAGCCAATGAACGAGTGTGGCGTGATCAAGCAGGTCGACTGTGGTCTCAATTGCGCATTGGTCGCGTTTGATAATGGACACAAGGATTGGCGGGATCTGAGTATGAACGCGTTCAAGCTCCATAGTGAGGTACCAAGCGCCAGTCGAAGAAGCAGCCCGACAAAAGCTGCCTCCAGCAATGCTCAGAACACAAACGTGCCGCGACTTCAGCTTGCCACAGCTTCTTTCGTGCACGCAAGCCAAGCGCCGCTCCCGACGTGGGAGGCATGTGAGTTTGAGTGGTACACAGAAGGTGGCCACGTTGAACTGTGCGACAGTGACGGCCGATTCCAGGAAGGCGCGGTACTGTGCTCGTTGCGTGATGATACACTGCAGCTCTTCAACGAGAAACGCCAGTTCTTTGAGGTTCCTATACTCCAGCAGAGTTTCAAGGTCATCATCCATGGACTGGTCACATTGAAGAGCATTCCACTCGGCCAGGCAGTCGAGATTTATTCACCAATGCACGCCGAGTTCCGTCGTGGGCGAGTGTTAAAATTTGCCGAGGTGGGGAAGCTCACACCAGTTCGGTTCGAAGACATTGGGCTTGAGTGGCTGGATCTGACGTCCCAAACGTTTAAGCTGGTCTTTGTGGCCTCAACGAAGACTACCGACAAACATCACGAGGCCGAGGACAATCGTCCAGGATCCAGCCAAAGCGAGGCAGAGGCGATACCGACATCCAGCACGAAGAAAACACGTAGCGACGATCTCCCGCAACCGAGAGCAAGTGCATCTCCGCAGCGCCACCACCACAAGCACCACAAGCACGAAAAGACCAAGCACCACAGTCACAAGACTCTTCCTCAGCCTCTACCTGTGCTGGACGTCAACCACACGATAGAGCTGCTTGAACCAGCGACCAAGCAGTTTATCAAATACCGAGTGGTCCGCGTGTATGCCGAAGAACCCCACAGATACGACCTTGAGCTCACTTCAAGCAGTAGTAGCAGCGGATCTCTGGTTCTGATGAGATCCACCGAGGTTCTGAAGCAGGTGACAGTCGACCTCACAGCAGTCAAGGGGAGGATTCAGCTCCTGGTGGACGACTGGCACGTGTATGAACCTATTCTCCGTGGCTATCGCGTCGATGTGTACGATAAAGCTGAGCGATCCGTCCTCAACGGCAAAATTCTGGACGCGGAAGACGACTCTTCCACTGGACCTCGCGTGTTTGTAAAACTGAAAGACGGGTCGAAGCGATGGTTTGACGTCAAACACACAAAGATCAAGCTGAAGCTACACGGAGCAGACACAGCGATGGCACCGGGAAGCGAAGACTCGTATCCATCATCTGGTGTGCGTCCATCAAGTCCAGACTCGATGTGGCAGCGAGTAGATCCACCGACAGCAGAACCGGACATTACCACAGAACATTGCAAAACCGCTCTCTCTCGGCGACAGAGTGAGAGAAGCCAGCAAGAGTCGCAGGAGCCGTCGTCTCCTCTCACCCGCAACGCCTCCACGCCACAGATGCCGTCATCACTCACTAGCATTCCTTCGTTGGACTTGCGCAGCGTCACTCGAGAGCATGCCGGCTCGGTTTTACTGAGAACCGAGTCTATGGACGTTGAGGCCCCCAATGAAAGCGAGCGATCCACGGGCTCAACGGGTGAGGCACTAAGCGACCTACTCCCGGCGATGGACAACGTGTGGAGCGAAGAACCGCTACACACCGGAGGTACTGTGGTTTCGCGCTACGTACACCCGGGCACCGGCGAAGTTTCATACGAGATCCCGCAATGGCTCAAGCAAACGGACGGCGAGACAGGCGAGGCATTTATTCTGAACACGACCACGGGTGTGAGGTTTCAAGCACCTGGGTCGTCCACGAGCTCCAGAACGTCACCACAGTCGAGCGGCCGCACGGTCGTCGTGACGCTGCCGATCGGGCCCATCGAGGCGGCGCGCGTGGCGAGCCAAATGAATGCGTCGGTGTTTGGTCCTTGATCTACAGCAGTCGAAAGAGATAGCGAACGGTCACGCGATGCCCGGAGATAGGCTCATGAGAAGAAAACATATATATTGTGGCACTGGTATAACGCTGATGATGTTCACTGCAGCACACTGTGCTAGACACATAATTCCCAGAGCAAACGGGATCTACCAAATACACTACCCAAAGACCGAGCGGAGGAAGTGGCGTGTGGAGCCTTTCGCTTACCAGTCATCGAGGGAGCGGAAGTCGTATTCACGACGACCGTTGCCACGGTTGTTGGGGTTGCCGCGGTTGTTCTGGTTGTTGCCAAAGCCGGGGCGGTTGCCGCCGCCACCCATGTTGTTGTTGCCGCCGCCATCCATGTTGTTGTTGCCGCCGCCATCCATGTTGTTGTTACCGCC
>JAADXL010000846.1:0-15582 GCA_023337755.1 Pythium aristosporum
GCAATCAAGGCACCCATACTATGTCCATATAAAATGGTTCGTTTGCCTTCATCGCCAATTAAACTTAATACCTTTGTTATCTTGTCAGCATAATCATCAATATTATCAACCAGCTCCTCCAGGAATCTTTCTTGTCTTCCTGGATACTGAATGATGATACATTCAATATCTGAGCTCAAATATCGTACCAGATCTCGATAGAAATTTGCATTGCCACCTGCGTGTGGCAGAATAACTAATCTCACGGTTGAGTCTGGATGATCATTGAACTTTCTAATCCATTTCTTGGCTTCAATTAACTGCATGTTGGTTACCAGAAATCGTCTTGATAACATATTGTTCTTTATTTATATCAAACGAATCTGCAAGCATCCCTTCACCCTGTCTTGCTTGATGAAGGAGAGCAGGGTCTAGTTCGACAATCAACAATTCAGCTTTATCTGGAGAGCCATCAACAATATTATCACCTAGAGGGTTCCATACTCCACTATGCCCACACGCATCCCAAACCCCTGTTTTCCCAACATGATTGCACATTGCCGTAAATATTGTATTATCCAGAGCTCGGGCAGGGAACCAGACTCGGGACTCTTTGTACCCCATTCCTTTGCTAAAAAGAGAGCTACTCATATATAAATGACAGCCATTTTGAGCTAACAGACGGGAGTGTTCGGGGAAACCAGCATCATAGCAAATCCCCATTCCAATATTCCAGCCTTTAAGTGTAATGATGATTTGATCATTATTGGTAGAGAAGATTTCTTTTTCCGTTTGAAATAGATGCGACTTATCATAAACGCCTACTTCACTACCGTTTGAATCGATAATAATCGAAGATATGAAAACATCCTCTCCCCTTCTCACAGGAGTTCCGATGATCGACCATATCCCATACTTTTCGCAGGCCTGACGCAACTTTTGAATCCGCTCATCATTCATTAAAATCGTATTTTTAGATAAATTTGATTTAACTATATCTGGTACATATCCGGTCAGATACTTTTCGGGAAACATGATGATATCCACATTGTTTTTCCCAGCTTCTTCAATCATCTCATAAGCTTTATTCACGTTCTCTTCAATATTCCCGTCAACCGAAGAACACTGCGCTATAGCAATCTTTAATTTTTCTTTTGGAAAGACTTCCTGTTTTACATCCATATCATCCATTTCCTCCTAATATAGACTATCCAATTTTGCACTATAGATTCCTTTGAATATATTTCACAACATCAGAAGGAATACTTCTTAAGAAGTAATGTCCGCCTGTTTCAAACTCATATAAATCAACTTGGTTGATCCAATTTTTCCAGTTGAACCATATTTCCTCATAACCATCCGTAATCGGATCATCCTTAGCAATAACAATCGAGGTAGGCGTTTGTACCAGCTTCTCTTCGCTGTTCCACAGATTAGCCAGATAAGTGTTTGCTCCAATTGAGTCATGTTTGAAAATCTCGACCAACTTGGACTCGTAGCTATGGCCCAGAGATGACAAGCTGCTTGTACCACTCCACTCCGAATACAACTCAGCTATATCAGTAAATTTCAAATTGGTCGCATTGTTGACACGCAATTCACAGTCTTCTTTGCTAATCATATTTTTAGCACCTAAAAAGAGCTTTTTCGGATAAAGGTTTTTAGCTTCTAATTTTCTGACAACCTCGAAGGCAAGAGCACTTCCAACACAATGTCCCCATATCATGAATTGTTTATCTTTCATCGCTGCAAATATTTCCTGTACTAATACATTCACCGTTTCATCAAAACCAACAAGAGTGCTGTGTTCCACATTAGGATCATGGGCTGGCAATTCAACAGCAAAAATGGATATATCCACGTTACTTTTTTCTAACTCTTTGGCAATTGGGATGAAGTTTAGAGCATTACCCCCAGCATAAGGTATAAAAATGATGTTTTGTTCCGATTCACTTGACTTACTTAGGCATGTTAGAAGATTACCATCTGGGATTATTTTTGTTTCTTTATTCATAAGTTCACTTGCAAGTTCTAATAGAATCGATTTTTGCATGATTTGTTTCAAAGAAACATCCTTCTTCAAGAAAAGAGACACCTTCATCGCAGCTAAAGAATTTCCTCCGATCAAAAAGAAGTCATCATCCCATTTAAGATCCTCTTTGGATATTTTCAAGACATTCGACCAGATATCTTTCACGCGATCTACGGCTATCTCCAACTCTTTATCGATCTCAAGGTGTAAAGGCTTTTCTTCATGTTTTGGTTGTTGATCCACTTTGTCTGCATAATAGTTGAATTCATCTAATTTTCCCTCCTCCAATTGAACTTGATGATATTCTTCTGTCCGGTTAACCATTCCTTCAAGAATATCAACAAAAATGGTACCGAAGAATGCAATGTCGCTCGTGTCATATTTGGAGGTGTGATAATGTAAACTCAGTTCAATCTCATCTGTATAAAAATGTCTTGAATACTCAATTCTTAGTGGGAATTCTGTTATTGCCGCTGCCCTTACATCTATATTATCAAAACCTGGAAGACCACGTAAATCCTTCAAGGAATAAAAATGTGTAAAATTAAATACCGTTTCAAATAAAATATTTCTTGAGGACAGATCTTGTTTCACTTGTGCCATTGGATAACGTCTGAAAGGTAGAATGCTGGCTTCAACACCGTATACATTCAGAATCAGGTCCTTCCAACTCGAACTGTTATCCAATTTCACCCGGAATGGCATGGTATTCAAGAATACGCCTAGTGCATTTTCTGAACCGAGAAGCTCCGGTCTTCCTCCAATTTCATATCCCATGAAAACATCATCTTTGCGGGTTAGGATAGAAAGAAACTTCACATGGGATGCCAGCAAAATATCTTTTACAGGAACTTTAAGATCTTTAGCCAAAATAACTAATTTTTCTGGGAGACCCTCTGGCAATTGAATGTCCTGGAAAATCACTTCATTTCCCTTACGTACATTTTCTTTTCTGCGACGTGGAATAAAACCTTCGGGAACATTCTTCAGCATCTCTCCCCAAAAACGTCGATGCTCTTCAGAGTTCACTGCCTGCTGTTCTAAGTAGATAAACGTTCGATTATGATTGTTGCTTTCGAGTAATTCTGCATTGGTATCCATCCCGCTCACCATATCAAAATAGGTCTTGAAGAGGAACGTGTGGACCTTATTCATGCTCCACCCATCTAATGCTGAATTATGCTGACTTATACTGTATTTATATTTGGATTCACTCAATATATGGATATGAAGCTGAACCAATCCTGGTTGATCCCATTCAAACGCTCGGTGCTGCTCTTTCCAGAACCATTCTTCATACATATGTTCTTTCTCTTTTTCAGTTTTCAATCCGCGCAGATCATACACGTTTAAAGGGAGTTTCTCGATTTCTTTGTGCACTAATTGAAGATATTCGGAGTAATGTTCCAGATCGTAACTTGTTCTGAATATAGGTTGTGTATCCACTAACAATTTAACGGCTTTCCTAAATGTAGGCACATCTATATTCCCATCAATAGTATATGTCACGATATCATGATAGTTATTATCGCCTTCCATTATACTGCTTTGATAGACAAGCCCTGATTGCAACATCGACATTGGATAGGCATCTTCAATCTCGTCAGGAATTCGAATTCGATCTTCCTCTTTAATTAACTGAAAATTAGTTATGAGTTTATTCAAGTCATCATCACTTTTGTCATTCAAATTTACGTTTTTAATCAAGTCCTGGATGGTAGGATACTTAAACAATTGTTGAAAAGTAAAACTCAGTCCATTTTTATGTGCGAGTGCAACGACTGACACAAAGTTTATCGAGTTTCCACCCAACGCAAAGAAATTTTCATTGACGCTTAAATCAGCAATTCCAAGTACGTCTTGCCAGATTTCACATAAAATTTTCTCTTCTCTGGTTTGTGGTGAAATTTTCGCTTCGACAACCCTTTCCTTACTCATGTCAATCAGAGTCTTTCTGTCTACTTTGCCGTTTCTCGTCAGCGGAAATTCACGAAGGACTATCATTTTTTCCGGGATCATATATTTTGGCAGTATCTTCGTCAATTCTCTATTAATGACGTTCACGTATTTCTAAAAGTCAACGATTATTCATCGTTGCTTGCTCAAAAACGATGTGGAATCAAACTTGCTACAAAGCAGGTATTTAGTTGAATGCAGTCGACATCCATCTATCTGGATAAATATCAAAGGTTAAGGATGAGCCTTTTTTTGTATTGTATATTTTCCTATACAGCAAAAAAGGACGCCCAAAGGGCGCCCTTGAATTGCATTAAGATTAGTAAGCCAGTGCAAACAAACCGTGAATATGAGCAAGGTAACGGATGTTACTTGCTTCTTTCATCATGGTTGCAGGCAGACCTTTCAGACGAGTCTGGTTGCCACCGATCATGCCGACAGCATCTTTACGACCCAGACTTCCCAGTGTACCGGAGAATACTGGTGTGAAGGATTCCATTGCGCCACCTTTGAACATTACGCCCAGGTTGTGACCAATAGTTTCACCCATTTGCCAAGCCAATTGTGCTGTTGGAGGGTATGGACGAGCGCCTTCACTAGGGAAGACCACTGCGCTGTCACCAGCAACAAACACGTCTTTATGGGATGTGGATTGCAGTACTTCCGTAACTTTCGCACGGCCACGATCCACTTCAATTCCGCTGTTTGCAACAACTGCATTACCTTGAACGCCGCCTGTCCATACGAGTGTGTTCGTAGGGATCGAGCTTCCGTCTTTCAGCAGAACTTCATTTTCTTTCATTTCGGTAATCGCTACGCCAACGATGAAGTTAACGCCACGTTTTTCCAGACTCGATTTAGCACGCTCAACCAGTTCTGGAGGGAATCCTGCCAGGATGGAAGGACCTGCTTCAACCGTGTACAGGGAAACTTCTTTGAAGTCGATCCCTTTTTCTTGGCATACAGCCGGAAGAAGGTCAGCGAATTCACCAACAAGCTCGATACCTGTCAAACCGCCGCCACCGATAACAAACGTAGCGTCTGCTTTGTTGCCGGATTGTTTGTAAGCATCCAAACGAGCTTCCACGTGTGCACGAATGCGGTTAGCATCGCTAACGGATTTCAGCGTGAAGCTGTACTCCTGCAGTCCCGGAATTCCGAAGAATGCCGTTTCACTGCCCAAGGCAACAACGAGTGCATCGTAAGAGTAAGTAGAACCACTGGTCATGAGAACTTTTTTCTCGTCCGGCTTAATTGTATCCACCGTATCGATTTTCAAGTTCACGTTTTTACCACTCAGCAATTTTTCGAGTGGAAGGGCCACTGCTTTTTCAGCAATGCTTCCCGCTGCAAGACGGTGCAGTTCCGTAATAATTTGGTGCGTAGGGTAACGGTTCACGACTGTAATAGTCGCTTCTTCCGGTGTCAGGTATTGACGCGCAGTCAGCGCAGTCAACAGACCGCCGTAACCTCCGCCCAAGATCAAAATTTGCTTCGACATATCCATCCTCCGTTCTTCTAATCTTAACGTTGCTGTTGTTGACGCTCGTTCAGGATGCTCAAGAATGATTGAGCAAAACGCAGCGTTTGTTGTACGTTTGGATCTTTAAGCATTTTGAGCATAGCGAACAAACCAACCGAAGTTTGCTCGGCTTGCGCACGATCACTCGCTTCGATGGCAGCAGAAGCTACACCTTTAGCTTTGTCTACAACAGGCTTAGCGAACTCGCCCATTGCGCTCATTGTGTCGCTGATCAGAACTTTGTCTGTAGCTACGCTTTGTGCAAAGTCATAAGCTTTGGTCATTGCAGTGACCATTTCAGCCAGTTTAGGCAGGTTCTCCACCAGAACGGTCAGAGACTCCTGTACCTCAGGCTTCATCAGTTGATCCAGTACGTCCAAGGACTGGCGTTGGGAAACGTCGGCACCTTCTGTAACCGGCACCTCTTGTTGAGTAGGCGATTGTGACATAAGAGAAAGTCCTCCTTTACTTTGGGATAGAAGTCCGCGACTTTCATGATGCCTGTCAAGCAGAGCCGAACCACAAATACATCCAATACAACTAAATGTACCAAATTTCACACAATAGAATGAGCATAGCCCTTAGGCCGCTCCCACATCATGTATTGTATCTTGGGTCTATTGCGGACAACATGTGTTGACGCAAAACGACAAGCAGGCCGAAACCGAACTCTATACCCCTATATTACACCTCTTACACATGAACATGAAAAAGAAATTTTTTACACTTGTGAAGATATTGTGAACATTGTAACAAAATCGATTTTTTTGTCAAGCTTTGCGCCCAGGGTAAAACTGCATATCCTCCTGTCCAGGATCTGAATTTCTACCACATGTGGTATTAAGACAAGATCACATATGACCATATGTGCGATATGTACACAAGGAAGGATTTTTTAATTCAAATGTTCAGGAATTGTTTTCCAAAATCATGAAATTCATGCAACGAATTTGGTCACTGTCGTTATTATGCAGCTAGGGGTGCTGCCTTATTCCCTTATCGTCATCTTTTCTCGCTCAAGTTATGAACCTCTATTGCTCTACCTCATGATCGGGGATGTTAAGCCATTCCTCCAGCAATGCTTCCATCGCTACAACAGCGGCTCGCTCCAGTTCCTCCACCTCTATAAGGATGGATATGGCCTGATCGGCCTGAAGCTTCTCGTTGGGCTGTCCTCCTTCTGGAAAAGGAAAGAGTTGTACGAGCCGGTCTAACCTCTCTATCATGATCCGATAAAGCTCTTCTGCACGGTCACAGAATGGAATCAGACTGGTATAGCGAGGGGCAGAAGCCGATCTTAAAGATACCTCTTTGAAAAACTCACTGGCATAATGTCGCGCATCCCTTAAAACAGCAATAGTATAGGCATGACCATTCGGCTCTACCCGTCCATGCTTCAAGGCATCTCTCCATACAGTATAGGCTGCCAGACCACTGACTGTGTTCGGCAACGTATGCGAATCCTCTCCCCGATAATGAGCCAAAACATCAGCCAGTGCCGCGCGGATGTTCATCTCTTGCGTCATGCCAGTTGATTCTGCTGCCAGTACAAATACCTCCTGATTTACTCCTCGGCCCACATGATCATAGGGAAATGTCCCTGATTTGATAAAATCCGCACCATAAAGTGTCCGAGCTGAATCATCATAGCCATAGATCAACCCAAACTCGGGAATGTTCAAGTCCCATACCACGGCCGGAATTCCGCGGTGAATGGAATAGCGGATTAAGGATAGGGCACGAACCAGCCTTGGATTCAGCAATCTTTTCTCCTTGGCTTTCTCTCCTAGCATCGAGGGATCGACCAGATTGGCGTTGAGCCCCACTTCACTCGCAATAGCCTCAACCACATGAGAACGATAACCCATGCGATGAAGTCCTGTGGTAAGTACCTCTTTGAAGTTATAGGCGGTGGGTCCAGCGATATGTATGTCCTGAGGCAGGATGGTCAGGCGAAAAGAAAGTCCACTCATCCCCATAATCATGGGGAGAGACGGAGATGGGCCGATATAACTTAACATCTCGTGAATGGCCGCTGCTGCAGAGTTCCAGGTTTGGGGATCCCGAAAAGACAAGGGCTCCTCCAGAATCACTCGATTCTGCCCGAGTGAAGTCCACTCAGCCAGCATTTCTTCTACGGATAAGTGAATATGAAGCTGAGATACTTTTTTACGTGAACGGGATAACATTTGATAGACATTGGCACTTGTGAGGTTGAATCGGCAAGCAATTTCCTGAGGTGACAACTGCTCCATCCAATACGATGTGAAGACAAGCTGCTCCTTATCATTCAGACCCGTCAGAAGCCTGTTGAGATTGTTCATCATTTCCCGCTGAGCAATAGCGTGATAAGGATCTTCTTCCTGTGCTATTCGATCCGTATGACTCAAACGATGATTCAGAATCATGTCCAGCGAGTCTTGTTCACTCCATGATGTATCATAGGATCCATATACAGAGAGCGAAGAAAAATGCTGTACTCGATGCTCCTGCCGCTTCAACTGTGAGTAGGCCTGATTACGCACGATACGCTGCATCCAGGCCAAAAATTGGTCCGTATTCTGAAGCTGCCCCAAATGAATAAATGCACGAATAAGCCCATCCTGTAAAATGTCTTCTGCAAGAGAAGAATCATGTGTAAGAGCGCGCACATAGCGATACAAACGCCTCCGGTAACGTCTTACCAGCTCTCCAAAAGCTTCTTTATCCCCCTGCTGGGCTCTCTGAATAAGCGCGTCTTCCGACTCCTTGTGCGAAACCTCGAATGTCTCTTCGTCCATCGGCCTGTGATTCCGATTGTTCGTTAAATCACCCATCTTTACCTCCCTTTCTCATGGACTTGCTTACTCCATCTTCAAAATAGCCGCTTCAATCATAGCTTCCGTCTCAGCAAGCGCCTCCATGATTGTGGCAGCAGCTTTCCAGTTCCGGACAACAAGACGTGACTGGCATTCCCCGAACTGACGGGATTGCTCATACTTCAAGTCAGATAGATCGGGATCAACGGTTTTAAAATATAAGCCATAATCATGTGAACGACGTGAGCCTACCGGCAGAGCAAAGTATACATAATGAGCCCATTCACTATCACTGATTGCTCCAGCACGAACCTGGTCCGCCTTGTGCAGAATCGCTGAATGTCCGGTTCGCCCCTCATGTGTGGCAGTGTCATGGAGCTGTTCTGTAACCGTTGATTTGAACCAGGCACACGCCCGACGATTAATCTCTTCAGGATCAGGCTGTTCAATACGTTCAGGGCGCCACCAGCGTCGATACACACCACTGCTCCACGGAAATTCACTGCTCCATGCTTCCTCAAGTTTATCCAGCGCCAGGATAACATTTGGGAATCCGGCCGGGTCGTGCAGCCATACTTCATTGCCCTCCATCTTCAACGCCAAAACATAGTGATCGCATCCGCCAAGGGTGGGGGAATTGGGATTGTAGACAAGTTTGCCCATATCCAGCGGCCCTATCATTACAGGACCCTGCTGCAAAGCCTCTCTTAGATCATCTACAGGCATCTCTGTACCTGGTGACTGCGCACTTTCATGCACACTGAATCCCAGAATGCTCATTGCCTTGCTGATAGCCAAATCAGGACTAGATGTACAATTATCAAAAAAAAGAATATCTTCCAGCGTTCGAAAAGCTCCCAGTGAAAAGCCACCGATGGTTTCAAGCAAACCGGGCTCCACCTTTTCTCCAATGGACGACAACAGCATTGCTGCTGAGTTGGCATAACAATACGCACCATTTCCAATATAATTGCTCATATCATAACATCCTCTCGTTCTGTTAATGAAGCATGCCGTGTAGCGATGCCTATACTTATACTGACTCTTTGCGAAGATGAATTCTGACAGAATATCCAGAAGAAAGTTTGGCTCGCTTTAGAATGCGAACGTTTAGAATGCAAACAACCCGGTTAATAAGGACTACACCAGAACGAAGGAGATGTTCGATATGAGTAATTCAACTAGCGATAAAATCAAAGCAGGCGTAAACAAGGCCAAAGGCGAAGTGAAGGATCAGATCGGTAATGCTACAAACAACAGATCCCTTCAGGCTGAGGGTAAGAAAGATAAGGCCAAAGGTGCTGTGCAGGACAAAATTGCTGATGTAAAAAAACATCACTAGTTTCATCCGTTTAGCGTAAAACGCACGACGATTCGTGCAGCAAATATAGGTGAAATGCCTGCCCGTTCATGGCGGGATGAAATCCGGAGTGTACGGGGGCACAAAAAAGCCAAGGAAGGTGTTATTCAATACACCCTTCCCTGGCTTTTTTTCCTGTCCTATACGGTTGGAACCGCATATCTGGCCATATCGATAATAAAACTGCGTGTTTCTCTTGTCGTATGATATTCACGGCTGAACTGTCTTACCCAGTCCGGATGTTCCTGATACCATCGAAAGGTTCGCTCCAGTCCCTGTTCCAACGTGGTTTGTGGGAACCAACCCAGCTCTGCCCGTAACTTGCCGGAGTGAACAACCAGGCTCGAGCCTCTGGACTGGGTGGGTTCCTGCTCCCGAATCTCCGTCGCTCCAGTCTTACTATGCAGTGGTTGCAATAGCTCTCCGATCTCTTGCATGGTCGTTCCATGCCCTGTCGAAATGTTATAGATCTGCTGATCTTGTCCATTCAGCATAATCTGTTCAATCGCACGCAGTGCATCATCCACATACAAGAAGTCACGTACAGCCGATCCCTGAATATCCAAGGGCAGGCCGTCCATGATTCGGCCAAAATTACGTGGAATAATCCGATCTGGCAACTGCCAGGGACCATAGAGATTGGTCAAACGAAATATTTTGACAGGAAGCTGATAACATTTAGCGTAGGATAGCGCTAGCGTCTCACAAGCTACTTTGGATGCGGAATAAGGGGATACCGGAGCATATTCATCCGTTTCGTGATACACTCTGCCCATCTCCCCTCCATACACCTCTACGGAGGAGGCCATTACCACGGGAATATGATGATCCGAAGCATATTGCAAAATCGCCTGTGTACTCAGGGTGTTGTTACGAAACACTTCTCCGGGGTGATGATACGAGTAGTCTACGTGCGGCATTGCTGCCAGATGAATGATATAATCCGTTTCGTGTGGCAGGTTAAACCTATCCTCGGCAAGGTCACAGCAGATAAAGGACATCTCATGAAGTGGGGAGCTATGAGTAAGTCTCTGACAATAATCATCCTGATCCACCAGGGTGATCCGATGTCCTTTTTGAGCCAAATACTGAGAGAGGTTAAAACCAACAAATCCAGAAGCCCCTGTAATGACAATATTCAACCACCATTCCCCCTTACGATTTATACAAGTAGTCCACTGAAGAGAGTTTATGTACTGAGTATAACCTTAAAGCGATACATTTTGTATCATTTTACCATTGTTTTTTGTTCTTCTCCAGAAGTAAACGGGTAATGTCATAGGGAGGTGATATTGACGATGAAGGATGAAATGAACAATGTACAGATGCTGCTATTCCAGGACGATGGTGTGATTCCCAATCATCCGAGCCTGCCTGTACTTCTGTATAAGGGGATTTGGGCAACAGATTCCTCTCGTGCAGAGTCGTTGCTGAACCAAAACGGATGGGGAAACAGCTGGATTAACGGTGTGTTTGATTATCATCATTATCACAGCAATGCTCATGAAGTACTGGCGGTGGTCAGTGGATTCGTGCAGCTCATTTTGGGTGGGGAGAAAGGACAGAAGGTTTATTTGCAAACGGGAGACGTTGTCGTACTTCCTGCGGGAACAGGACATAAACGGCTGGAGGCCAGCCCTGATTTTCGTATTGCGGGCGCCTATCCTGCTGGGATGAGCTACAACACACGCATGGGCGAACCAGGGGAACGGCCAAAGGTGCTTCGGGAGATACAGGACGTTCCAATCCCTGATACCGATCCAGTCTATGGAAAAGAGGGGCCCCTGTTAGAATTATGGAATCAAAATAAGACATGAAAGAATAAATGGACTACTCCCGGAATAAATGACTTACCGGGAACAGTCCATTTCAGTTACTGAGGTAGCCGCACGCTGTAGAATCGCATTGCATGTGGCTTCCCTTCCATCTCAAGCCGTCCCTGCAATATCAGTTGGCGTAAACGGTATTCAATGAATGCGTCTCCGACAGCTTGTTCAAGATGACCCAGCGCCTCACCTACGACACGAGCTGCTTTTATGAACTCACCGGGCTGTCTGGTTGAAGCAACCTCTCTGGCCTTCTGCATAATGTACTCATCAATCCCGTCTTCGGGCACGCTTTGAATCACGCCATCCTTCATTAGTCGCAGAAGTCCAGGCTTGGCTGACAGATCCAACCATTCCTGCTCCAATTGACGGCGTTCCTCCAAAGACAATGGCTCGGCACCCACGCAGTGTCGCCACATGGATAACAACTTCTCGGAAATAATCTCACCTGTTCTAAGAACATCATGCTGCACTTCAGAAGTATTGAATAATTCCTGATATGATGCACTTGTCTCGATTAAATAGACAGGGCCCAGCCGGTTACGCAGCAAATACATGGCATATAAAAGTCCCGTTTTCTCATGAGCATTATTCGCATACCAGATGGTGATTCGAGTCTCTTCATCAATTGAACTGACCACGTTGTTTAATCGAAGCAGCTCATCCATGCCTTGGACGGCATAACTGCCATGTTCACTCAAATAGAGTTTATCGAGTAGCCAGAGGTGCCTGCGGTATAAAACCGCCTGGTTAGTCAAATCTCCCAATGGACCGATGGCATAGTAGTCATTCATTGAAAAAAAACGCCGATCTGATCGACCGGGAACCTTGCCCATCGCGACCTTAATGCTACCTAACGGCGATTCACCAATCGCTATATGAATTTCACGTGGTTTCTGTGCCTCCAATGCCTGCTGCTCAGCTTTCTTCCGATTCCGATCCTCGTCCACCGTCTTGAATATCGACTGTAATTTCGTTGCAAAATGAACAGAATGTTCTTCCGCTGACTGAACACTGACCGCCATATCTGTCCTGAGATAGAGCAAACGCAATAACGAACGCAGCTCTTCCTCATTCATACGGTGCAGCTCTTTATCAAAGTCAAAGACATTTTCAATCATGCTTATCCCCCTCCATAACAGGTGGTGATCTCCGACAAAACATCCGTTTCAAGCGTATTGGTATCTCCCTAAGTTTACGAAGAAATAGACTTTCCAGAGGGCTCATTCAGACCATTCAGGTCCTCTCTCTCGGATGAAGAACGGGTGAAGTGACGCTCCAGCTTCCGACTTGCCCACAGGGATACGGCGACAAACAGCAACACGCCGCCCCATCGCACAGGGTGCTCCATAAACTGCGCTACATTGGAACCGATATACGTGACACAAAAGATCATAATGGCTTTACCAAAGCTCACAGCAAGCAGGAAAGACAGCAATCTCATTCGTGCAATACCTGCGGCAACATTGATAATGACGAACGGACCCACCGGGAAAATACTCAGCAAAAACACATAACTGAACGCATTCCGCCGAATCCATACCATGCTGCGCTGCACACGAGGTTTGTTGGCCCAACGTTCCACAAAAGCCGATTTCCCAATCTCCCGTACGATCAGGAACGTAACGGTACAACCGAGTACCATCCCGATCCATGAATATAAAAATCCTGCCCATAACCCGTACACCGCACCGTTAACCCCAACAATCAGCAGTGTCGGAAGCGGGGGCACGAATGACTTCATAAAGGTAAGTAAAATGCCCGGTAGCGGGCCCAGGGAGCGAAATTTCTCCAGCCAAAAACGAATATTCTCTTCCGTAATATAGGACATGATGTCCAAAGATGCCGGGTTCATCTGCTTCCCTCCAATCTATACAGTCGAAATTTCTAAAAATGTGTTCATTATAAAAACATCTGGTGAACCGATGTTAAGTAGCTCTACTCACTTCTTCCCCAGTATAACGTACATATGACCTCTGTACCGTTGTCAATTTGAAGAAATATTCACCCGCGGTATTGAAACACAAAAAGCACACCCGGACTGATCAGTCTTGGTGTGCTCTACATATCGGATGCCCCGCTTGAAACGGATTGTGAGCAATCTAGGGCAAATATAATTTATCGCTTATCCATTTATTCCAACTGCGCTTCCTGCATGGCCAGCTCATTCAGTTCTTCCTGATGCGCAGCATTCCACTCGGGAATACCGGAACGCATGAACTCTTCGGCATCCATCGCTGCTTTGGACTGGTTGCACAGATTGCAGGCGCAAACACAGTTTAGCGGTGTGGTATGTCCACCTTTTGCTCGCGGCAGAAGATGGTCAATCGTGTCTCCGTACGATCCACAGAAGTAACAGGTGTAGTTATCACGGGTCAAAATATACCGCTTAAAGTCCTTGTTGCTGAACAATCGGCGAATCGTGTACCGATTAACCACAACAGCAGCCTTTTCCTTGACCAGCGTGACCGCCAGCTCCATATCCACTTCCTGATGCCAGCGCCGTCCTTTGTCCGTCTTGCCGCGCATGCGCACCATGCCTTGCCGGTTAGTCCGAAGCGATGCCGGATCCTCCGGGTCAATCGCTACAGGCACCGCCGGAGTATGACGGCGGGGGCGGCTTTCCATTCCAGCCCCATGACTGCGGCTGGAATGTGCAGGTGCCCGTTGCCCGGATGATCCGGCACGGGCTGTGTCTTCGCCGCCCGCCTTGGACGCACGCTCCTTGCGTGCCGGGCGCGGCTTTGACCCGGGCGAGCCAGGCTGACGCACGGGTGCAGGAGGCGCAGCCTCCACAGCAGCACCCGGCGCTTGGCCGGGCGCGGGCCTTGCGGCGGCAGGCTGTGCTGCAGCCGCTGTGGTTCCGGCGACCGCATTGGCATCGCCACGGTCGCTCAGGGCCGGCGCACTGGCCTCAGCAGCAACGCTGCGGGCCTGGCCGGCGCCGGATGGCAGCGCGGCAGCACGTTTGCGGCGCCGCTTGCGTTTGCGCTTGGCTGCGGTCGGCTGATCCGCAGCCCCTGGCTCTGCTGCCGGGCCTTGCGGCTTAGCCGGCAGCACCGCCTGGGCCGCCGCAGTCTCCTGCTCGGCGGCCTGATCTTCGCCAGCAGCTATCCGCGCGCTGGCACGATTCGCAGATGGAGAAGCACTTGCTGTATGCACCAGCGAATCCCCATCTTTCCACGGACCAGCGCCAGTCTGTGGTTGATCTATAGTCTCGCTCTCCTCATCCGTTCGCGTGATCGGCTCCGTACGCTCCCTACCTGGTTGTAGCTCCGGGCGCTTCGCCTTTCTCCTTCTTCTCCGCTTCTTTTGGTTGCCCGAAGGCGAAGAGGAAACCGTTGCAGAATCAACCAGGTCAGCCATTTCGCCCTCCACAGAAGAAAATGAACCTATGGATGGCTGCGACCCCACACGTCTCACTGTCTCAGACGCAATAACTGGCGTCCCATCCACTGCATCAGTGATCAGAGCTGCTGTATGGTTTGCAGACGCTGAAGCCTTGGCAGTATGATGCCGAGCTGCTGCGGCACCTTTTGGGGTCTTTACCACCTCACCCTTAGGCCGGAGTGAGATGGTATCGTTATCCGCTTGTCCACCCAGCTGACGACAGCGGCGGCAGGCTCCACGTCTGGCTCCGGGACCAGCCCGCTTTCCGGTTCTTCGTCGAAATTCGGACAAAGGTCGCTTTTGCCCGCAATACATACATGTTTTGGTCATTTGCGCTTCATGTTCCGCCATTTCCTGCCGGAAAGGGGCCGAGCCCGTCTCCATGTTGTCACCTCGGTTCCGTATGAATCCGGTTTCTTTCTATTGTATCACATCTGCTCGCGAACGCACTCATAGCCAGATGCCTCATAGTCTTTTGCCTTGTATTCCTGGGCTCCTCCACATTCGTGAAGAATGTGTTCCACGTATTCCAATATATCTTGCATCGGTCTCCCGCATTGTTCACATGTTGTCATTCATCTCACCTTGTTCCTGTTCTTTAAGTCGTCGACTTATAAATTAATTTAACTTACTTCCGAAAGAAGTCCTCCACTTCTAAATCTTGCGAAGCTTGTTGAAAGTGGGGGATGAATTTCGGTAGGCGAAGCCTAAAGGTTTTA
>JAADXL010000847.1:0-15574 GCA_023337755.1 Pythium aristosporum
CTACTTACTCCCGCGCGTATGGCTCATCCGCTTCTACGTCGCGCTCCTTGTCGCCAACTGCTGGTCGACACCCATTGTGCACCGCTACTATGGAAACCGCCACGTGGAGCGCCGCATGATGTGTCTGCTGTGCGACGCTGTGCTCGATGTGGCGTCATCGATCGGTGTCTCGTTCTGGATCTTTGCCACGTACGTGCCGCAGTACACGGACCCGGCGTTTGGCTTCCCATTCAACAACTGGTTCGACGATGTCTGGTTCACGGTCATGCAGCAAGAGTTCCAGATAATGCTCGTAGTATCGTGGGCTGACATGGCGTCGCGGTTGGTGTTTGCAGTCGGCTTGCTTCAGTGCATGAAGTCCATCAAGAGTTTGCTCTCGTCACCAGCCAAAACCGAATCAGGTCTTCTAGCGGACGATACTTTGGCTGCTGCGGACAACAACGCTAGTCTAGTGATGGATAGAGCGAATCAAGCGCACTTGATCATCGGGAAGCATGACATGTCACGAGCTCAGCACCGCACGGTCGGACCATCCAAAGTGGCTGCTGACCTCGAAACCCACCCACAAGCCGATACGTCCTGGTGGAATCGTGTCATAAACTATCTCCTCGAGACGGTCGGTCCGGCATTCTTTATCGTTGTCGGGTTTGCGATCCTTGTGGTCCACATTGTGTCCGAAACGCGTCAACTATCAGCTCAAGTTCCGTGCCAAGTCAAGCTCCAGCCGTGGTTTGTCAGCAAACCGGCGTGTGGACTGGTCGAACTCGACTGTCATCAGCTCGGAGGGTTATCTGGAACGCAAGGTTCCATGGCATATGCCTGGACCACGCACGACTTTGGTGTGACGACACGGCTCCTTGTGCGTCATTGCCCGCAGCTCGAAGTGCCGGCGACACTCCAGCAACACGACCAGCTGAGAGGACTGAAAGTATACAACTCGACGATCGCAGCGTGGCCTGTAGAGGCCGCGCTCACGGCCACCTTCCATGCAAAGATGCGTGCTGTCTTTGCTGTTCGCACCAAATTTTCGAATGGCGAACTTCCCCCGGGGCTCCTCACGACGGAGTTCCCACAGGGCCTTCGCAGCTTCACCTCGAGCACCACCAATATCCAGTCATTACCCGATAATCTCCACGAGCTCTGGCCGCAGACCATGACGCTTGCGTTCGAGCGGTCCCTATTGCAAGTGGTCCCACTCACGTTGACCAAGATGAATCCCGTCCTCATGTCATTTGCGGGAAGCCCGATCGTGACTGTACCCGCTGAAATGTTTGAAGGTCCGCAACTCGAGTGCGTACTTCTCAGTTACACGCTGCTACAAGAGCTGCCTCGTGGGGTCGCGAACCCGAGTCCCTCTTTCTACCTCATGCTGCTTGACAGCACCAACGTCTCGACCTTTTGGTCATGGATGGAGCCGTTTGTGCAGTACTCGTTTTCGTTGAAGAGCAATTTCTTCGCCGCGCAAGGATCACGTTTTTGCGCGGAGCGAGATGAGATTGTCGCTGGCAATCGCACAAGCTTTTCCATCACAACGACCAAGCCTGGCGCCCACGACCTCGCGTCGGTCATGGACGTGTCGACCCCCGAGAAACTCGAATTCTCGATAGCCGCCGTACTGTGCGCACATGCCTACCAGTATCCCTTTTACTTCCCACTCGATCTACAGGACGCGGCATCGGCCGTGGGCTCTTGATTTCGCTCACAACAAGGACATTCTCTTGTGGTTCCTGCATCTTTTCCTCACCATTAATCTATGGGAATTCTGTCCGCATCTGTCAGTTGGCGCGAACAATGGACTGGCCATACCAAACCCAAGGAGACCTGCGGCTCTCGCGTTGCCACGCCGTCCAATCCCAGGGCAGGGGGGATGTCTCGACTCACTCGAGACAGCGTACATGTACTAGTATAGTGATTGAGCTTCCATGGACTTTCCCATGGAGAGAGTGTCTGGGCGTCAAGTGGAAAATGCAGAGGCCAATTGAAAGCCGTGCCGTGGGGCATGAGCTGACAGAGGGCGATGGACGTGGACTGTTTTTTCTTCGATGGGAGAATATGAGCCAATCACGAGGGCCAAAAGAGTGACCAAACACGGGGAAACGAAACGTCCATGACGTATTTTGACCAATCCATTTGACCGTCATTCTAGTATTGCACCAATGAGATCTCAGCGAGGTTTTATAGTCGCCAAGGTTTTGGTCCTCAGTGGAGCTCTTCGATTCCCGAGGGAGCTACGGTACATTTATCGAAAGGACCGAGAGGAGATACTCTCGCGTACCTGACGCCACTCGCCCTTCGCCGTGGACCTGCCGCAACTGAACTCCTTACGACAATGCTGCTCCGTCACGGCCACATGCGGCCACGGCCACCACCGGCTTCTCCGACCACCGCGGCGTCGGGAACGCCTTCATCTTCTGAGGAAGCCCACGACACGGAAGCCTCGGCGCTCGCGCTGCTTCGCGACCGCCAGCGAGCTGTTCCGCGGCGGATCTCCAAGAACTGCTTGACTATCCGGCGGTACGGTGATCGCCTCTCAATGCGCCGTCGACAGCGCCATGCTGAGCGGCTCGTGGTGCAGGACGTCGAGAAGCTCCGGCAATCACTTGAAGCCATGGACCGCCGCTTGTCGCTGCTCGACTCAATCACACTGAGCATGCGCCACAACACCGAGGCCGCAGCAATCGATATGGTGCGTACGTACTTCCGCCACATGAAGTATGGCCTGAACCCGCGCGATGTTGCCCACGACCGCGACGTGACCACGCCGTTTCTTGAATCGGTCATGTCGCCGGATCTCAAGTGCCAAGACTTTATCGACCTCGACCAGTTTTTCCAGCAGTGGGAGTACGTGACCAAGTACCACGCACAGATCGAAATGGAGACGTCACAACTCACGCCGTTGCCCGCCGATGAGAGCGGCCTCTTCGGTAGCGACGTGCTGATTATCAAGGCCACGGGGTTTACGCACTGCCGCATTTCGAGGGACACGCTCGTGCACTTTTTCCCGCATATTATGCAAGACGAAATGCTCGTGCAGCGGCTCATTGGCAAGCGATACAGCTACGGCTTCACCATGGTGCTTCACATCAATAGCGCCGGCAAGGTCTTTCAGTTCGAGTCGCAAATCGACCTCACGTCGGGCCTCCTGTTGCTGCTCAATGACCCGCACCTCACGCTGCAGATGGTCGACTCGTCCATGTGGACCAAAGGCGGGAACCTGCGTGGCGAGGTCCAGGAACAGCAAATCCCCATTGAAAACGGCGTGCTGGCGTGAGTACTCATACGAGTGTATTTGTCGACAGTATTACTATTATATACTTCTAAATTGTGAGTGTTTTCTCGGCCCGCCGCCGGAAAAACAAAATGTAGGCGCTTGCGCTCGTGAGCTGCGGCTTCTTGACGGGCGAGACGGTCGCGTCGTTGAAGTCGTACCACTCGCTGGTGTCGGCGTTGAGACATTCGCTGTGGAAACATTCATACAACACTTTGGTCAATCCATACCCATACAAAAAACCAAACAGCCAAACGCACGCCGTGTAATGGCCCCCACTGAGGCTGCCGACGTGGTGGACGACGCCGGCGAGATCGTAGAGGGTGCTGCCGTCCAGCACAGCGTCTTGTGCGCAACACGCTGAGATGTCGAGCCCATGCTGTGGGATCTGGATGGCCGTGGTCACCTTGTCGCGGCTGAATGTCGAGTAGGCAAACCGCTTGAGGTGGATTACAAGCACCTCTGGTAACCGATAGAGCGATATCTTTTTGGACACGGCGCGGTGGGTCTTGCACTTAGCGCAATAGTACGAATCGATGTCGTCGAGGCACTCCTGGTCGGTGTAGGCCTTTAGACACTCCTGAATCGAACAACCGCTGGTTGTTGAACTCGTCGAGGACGGCGAGCTGTTGTCTTTAGAGGAAGCAAACATTCGGAGGTGGTGGCCCGATGGCTTGGGCTTCTTTGGGACCGGTACTGAGAGGTCCCAGAAGACGTCAAAGCAGAGTGACCGGTGCTGGCACGTGTGGCACTGGATTTCAGATCGAAGCTGCCCACAGAACAGATCGGACAGCGCGCTGTGGTTTCGGTCCGCATAGAATTTCCAGTACTCGTCCGAGACCTCGCGGTCCCTGGCATTTGCGCGGTCTTTGATCTCATAGTACGGCGGCTTCTTCAGGACGCGATTGAGATCTTCGTGGAGCCCGTCGAGAAGGAACCGCAAAAACTCTTGTGCATCCTGCTGGTCGTACCCGGTGAACCGCGAGGCGACCTTGCCGATCACGCGCTTGAGTTCCACTGGCCGTGTCGCGGTGAATTGAGGGCTTGTCCACAACGCCTTGATCAGATCACCAAAGGCTCTGTAGTAAACGACAGCGACATACTATGAGCCCCACTCAAGCCTTATTTCTACTAGCGGTCATATACAGTACTTACGCGGCGAGAACGCCCTTCGTAGGACCGCTCTGGTTCACCTCTTTCAAGTACTCGCCGGACTGGAAGTACGCGACGATTGCCGGCAAGTTGCTCACACACTGGAGACAACTATTCATGAAGCTGTTGCTCAGAAGTACGAGTCAGTTGACCGAGCTTCCGCAGGGGTACTACCCAAGAGGTACGTACCAGGTATTACCCAAGTTCTGAAGGCCGACGAGACCTCGGGGGCGTCCACTATACTTGGGCTCGCTCGAGCCGTTGCCTGGCGTCGGAAGGCTCACCTGGGTCTTGGACAATGACGTCAGTGTGGTCGACGTGGCGGTGGACTGCGTGACAAGCAAGTTGTTTCCGCTCGATCCTGAGTGTAGGCGTGGTAGTAGATCACTGGCCGCAGATACAACGGCAGTTGGCGGGCCTTGCCGACCGCTCGTGCATTGCGACGCGTCGTCGTCACGAGTGGATCTAGAGTACGACCGCTCGTCGTTGCGCCCCGAGACTGCCGATGCTGTTTGGTTACCAGAACTGCGGGTACCAAAGCGACTCAGCGATGATAAAGCCGACCCACGCGCCGAACGACTCGACGTTTCGGACGTCTCTGCTGACTTGTGGCTCTTTGGACGGTAAATGCGGTTGATGATCCGTGTCGACGAGGCCGACGAAGGGGCGACATCGATATTGCTGCTGCTGCTTGTGCCGCAGGTAGATGTTGATACCTTTCGCTCGCGTGACAACGGATTCCGCATGGCGTCTACCGTACAGAACACGTAAAACATCAGCGGCAGGATCAACTGCGTCCACCGTCCAAAACGCCATCTTACCAAACTGCTCGGCGCAGAGCCGATCAAGCGCGTTTTCCTCACCGGCGTGGGCAAACACACCAGCGCTGTGGACAGCAGCACCGCTGGATGGAGTCAGAAGAACCGGCTGATGCACGAGACTGCGTCCGGTCATCGCAATTGCGTGCAAACGAGGACGGAGAGGGGTCGCCAGTGTAGCAGAGCGGGCGGACGAGAGGGCGAGGACGAAGCCCTGACCGGTGTTCAAAGGGAGGGAGGAGGGCGGTTTGATGGCATTGGTCAGGAGACTGACACGCCAGCGTCCTTTGAGGAGCACTGCGTTCTTATTCGGTTCGGTCCCAAATAGCTGCACGCATTCCTGGAACGATGCGCGAATGGCTACAGAACCCTGTGATTGGTTAGTATTTTCACCTAGCATCAGATAATAAAACCTTGCATCAGTAGGTTTTACAAAATGGGTTCTGAACAAAGCTGACCCGTTTCACATCCTTAAACCCGACCCATATTTTGATTTGGGGAGATTTTTGACCGCGCAGGCACAAGCGTGGCTTCTCGAGACCACAAGATGTTCTTCGGCAAGCTCCTGATCACGGTCGGCGTGCTGCTGCTGCTCCACGCGGGCTACTACTCGGTCAAGTGTACGTCTGTTGCCGCTGGCGATTCCTCCCATGGTTCTCTGGTCTCTTGGAACGCTGTCTAACGCGCGTTACACCCCACGACCTCCAGACGACGAGTATGTGCGATTGCTCGAGATCACGGACGCGCAGACGCCGGCGCCCGCGGTACGGGCCTTTCAGACACGTTCCCCTGTATAGATTTACCAGCGCCTAACATGGATCCATGGTTTAGGTGATCGCCGAGGTCGTGGCGTCGTTCCTGCTCTCACTGATCGGCGTGCTGCTCATCGCCGGGGAAGTGCAGCCCATCCGCTCCAACGCGGCGCTCCACTCGCGGTGTGTTTGACCTGAGATCTGTCGCTTGGCAGCCAAAGCAGGGTCTCTAACTACGTGGATGTTGTGGGTGTTTTCTGTAGATCGCTGCCGTCGATTCTCAACGTGCCCGACTTTGTCGTGTTCAACCACCGCGGCAAGTCACTCCACAAACGCATCGCGTCGTCATCGTAAGGTGGTTCTCTAAGCGCTCAACAACAGGCAAAAGATATGTCGAGCCCTATGGCATCGGGATTTTGTCCATGTACTCTGCGTGGTGGTTGTGTCTCCCCTCGCGTTCCATTCTTCGAATAGCAGTCTTGCCCCATACTCCATGCTCCAGATTCCAGCATCATGGTCCGGTCTCCAGAGTCGCTCACCGTACTCCAGTATTGTTCCAGATCACAATTACAGCGCATGTCTATTGAAAGGATTGGGATAATGCTAATCGCTGTCGTCGTCGCCCAGGTCGGCAAAGTCATTCTCATCGTCGTCGTCATCGTCGCTGTCCATAAACTCGTTGGCCTCGTCGTCGCTGATCTCGAGCCCTTCGTACGCCTCTTCCTCTTCTTCTTCGTCCTCGTCCTCGAGCATCTCGTCCTCTTCATTTCCTTTTCGTCGCTTGCTCGCACGGTCCTTCTCGTCCTCGTTCATCTTGTTGAGAAACGCCGCGTCGACGCCGTCGTTGCAAAAGAGCACCGTGTTTAACCGCTGCTTGGCGTAGATCTGGTGGACGTACTTGCGCGAGTTCATGTCAAAGACGTGGACGAACCGGTCCAGCCCGACGCCGGCAACATACGGCAGCGTCGGGTGGCACGCGATCTCGCGGATCGCACCGTTCGGGCCAATGTACTTGCCCATGTGCTTGAGCGTGCGCAGATCAAAGACGTCCATACAACCCGTCGTATCGGCGATGATCACGCGCGTCTCATCGGGCGTCACGCACAGCGCATTGATCGGGTACTCGCCAAACTCAATTTGCAGCACCGGACGACGCTTCGTGTTGGTGTCGTAGAGACGCACGTGGTGGTAGCCCGTGCCGACGACCACGCGATGGCCGTTGCTGTTGCCGGGCGTGGAGAGGAATTGGAGGTCTTTGACCCACACGGGCACGCGCATGTCGAGCTTGTCATGAGTCACATTCTTGCCCTTGAACACGGCCTGCTGGGTCTCAAGCGACCAGATATTCAAGTCGCGCTCCTTGCCACCGACAGCGATGTGAGTTTGCTCGACGCCAGGCTGCACGCGCATGCGCTCGAGATCGCCACCCACGTTGAAGCCGTTAGAAGCCTTAGCCGCGTTCAATGGGTTCTTGACCGTGACGTCGCCCGTGTCGGTACACCGCACGACCGAGCCGTACTTGCTGAGCATGCCCAGGCCAACAGTCTTGCCGCTGGGCACATCAAACGACCACTCGGGCGAGCGGCCGTTCGTGTCTTTTGCGTGAGACGCACCGTAGAGCTCGACCACGTCGTTTGCGCGTGCGACGACCACGTGTGCGCGACGCGACGCGTCCTCGTTCTCATCCTCGTACCAACATGCGCGCTGGACGCCGCGTGCTCGCGCCTGCGGCTCGCGGCGGCTCGAAATGACGCGCTGCTCATTCTTCTCGAGCTCAATCGACTTGAAGAGACCGGTCTCGTCGCCCACGAGCACGCGCATGGTTCCAGATTTCGGCGAGGAATGGAAGCGCGAAACGATGCAAATGAGCTCGTCGATGACTGGCGACGCGCTGGGGAAAGCATTTCAGCCAATCAGATCACTTAATGATCTAGTGATTGGCTGAAATTCAATAGTCGTTGTCAACATGGCTACATATCCGACCATGAGTGAGAACCGGACACCATTGCAAGCGAGTGCGCCGTCCGATCGGACTACGTCGCATGAATCATGGCGGTTGTCTCTAAAGTAAGCGCACAAAACTGTGGACAACTGTGCGCACATGGTCGCGCGACTCGATATAGAGCCTCAGGCTGGAATCGGCTCGCGCTAACTGGAGTCACAGACATGATCTGTGCAGCCATGGACGCTGTCACCAAACGTAAATGCCCTCCGACCCCAACCTTGAATGCCGTATTGTCTAGGACGGGGGAGGGAGTATCAGCGTCTTACTAGGAAAGACTCACTGTGCACTTCGTGTTCTTTCATACCAAACCAATTAGAGTCGTTCTACGTCGTGCCTTCCGCCGCGGACGATTGACCCATCCTCCCATCCTCCCATTGGCATCCACTGTCTGGTTGATATTACACGACAAGTAATGCGCGAACATTTGTGTACTGTCCACGAGAATACTGGACGCTTGTTCAAAGGCAACTGGCATTTACTGCATTGAGTATTAGAAGACCACCCTCAATGCACCCTGCGGCCTTCTCTTTTTCCAATCCAGTTGAGTGGATTCTTACCGACTCCGCTTATTCCTTGGGCGTGTAGGCCGGGAACGTGGTGTAGCCCTCAGCGCCCTGCTCCGCGGTCCAGTAGTCGGCATACGTCGCGTCCGGGTTGAGCGGCCAGTCGTTCTGGAAACGTTCCGCAAGATCCGGGTTGGAGATGTAGAGACGGCCGAACCCCACCAAGTCGGCAGCGCCACTGCGCACAGCACCCTCAGCGATGTCGCGCGTGTAGCTGTTGGTCGCGATCACCGTGCCATTGTAAACCTTCTTGATGTCGAAGGCCGTGACGAGGCGGCCTTTGTCGTGGTAGCCGAAGCCGAAGCCGTCGAGAATCGCAACGTAGGCGAGGTCGAGCTTGTCGAGCTGCGCAGCAGTGTACGTGAACTGCTCAAAGTTGTCAGCGCTGCCCATGCTGCCAAAGCCACCGTTTGGCGAGAGACGCACGCCGATACGATCCGAGGGCCAGTCCTGCTTGATGGCTTCGATGATTTCAAGAAGGAAGCGAGCGCGGTTCTCGAAGCTTCCGCCGTACTTGTCCGTACGGGTGTTGGTGCTCGACTGGAGGAACGTGTCCACAAGGTATCCGTTCCCGCTGTGGATCTCCACGCCATCAAAGCCCGCCTTCTTGGCGAGCGCCGCGCTCTTGCGGTAGTCCTCGACGATGCCAGGGATCTCGTCGGTTTCGAGAGCACGAGGCACTTCGTACGGCACGTGCTCGCCCTTGCTGTTACGCAGCTGACCTTGCTGAATGCCAATCGCCGAGGGCGCGACAATCTCGTTCTTTGGGTTGAAACTCGAGTGCGACTGGCGACCCATGTGCCAGAGCTGCAAGAAAATCTTACCGTCCTTGGCGTGGACACGGTCTACAACCTTCTTCCACGCTGCAACGTGGGCGTCCGTGTACAGCGCTGGCGCGCCGTACCAGCCAAAGCCCTGCTCGCTGACGGCCGTGGCCTCGGTAATGAGGAGGCCGGCACCCGTGCGCTGCTCGTAGTAGAGCTGGTTGATCTCGTTGGGCTCGCGAGTCTCCTTGTCCGAACGCGCGCGCGTGAGCGGTCCGAAGACGATGCGGTTCTTGAGCTGAAGGTCCTTGCCGATGGTGTGGGGCGTGAAGAGCTTGTAGCCGGCGGTCGCGCTCATGGTCAACTTGGTAGTGGGGGTTGGTGGCGGGGGTGGTGCTTGGTTGCTTGTCGGAGGCAAATTGCGAAGTGAGCGATTGCCCAAGAAGGTCGCTGGCGCGTGGCAACCCAGTCATGTTGGCTAGGTTGCCACGGGGGCGCTTGAAATAACGAAGGATATTGAATTAAAATACCGGTATCTGCACCCATCATTGGCTGACGACTGAGTTCTCCCTGTCAACTGCCGGCAGCGAAGCCATCGCAGGAAGCAGGCGAATACGTAAGCGACGCGGCGCTGCGTCGACGACGCCCCAGCAAGATATCCGATAGGCTCAAATGATGGTCGAGTTCACCTAAACGAAGAAAGATAGAAGCAATCGTATACTGATACCGGTAATATAAGTGTATCAAACAACTAGAAGGAGTGTCCGTTTTTTACTCCAGAGAGACATTTTGAGGCCCATCCGAAGGAGCTGCTGTTCAATACTGTACTGCCCGCGAAGGCTTTTCCATCATTCGAAAAACCCGCCAGTTTGTGTTCCTGAGAATGCCAGTTCTAGAACTGGAGAATGCGGCTTGATTGGGCGAACCAATGAGGCTGCGCCCCATAACATATACGGCGATGGTTTGTATATCAAGCGCCAAGACATGCTCAACCAGTTCTCACTTTCGGCGATTGAGAGAGACACTGACTCGTGCAGTTTCAAAACTTCTCAAGTGCCTTCGATAAAAAACAAAACGTAGCGCACACCACTCCCGGTCGAGTCGACCGTCGACAGAGGCAGGAAAGGATCACAAGCTGCGACGAGCAACACCCGAGGCTGTGGTAGAGTCATTCGCCTCTTGAGTGAACACCTGATGTATATGCCTTGTTGAAGGACCTCAGACTATACAGTAAATAGTACATTGTCCGTTCACTGTATTAGAGGCAGATTTAGCGTGCAGAAAATGGACGGATATGCTGTTCTGAAGGTTCGGAGCCAATCATTAATTCTTAACATAGTGGATCTGCGTCTCGGTGCCGAAAAGATGAGCAGATGAATTCTGATAGGCTATTGAAGTTCAACCGTTCACTCAAGAGGCTAATTGCTGTACTAATATGCTGGTAACTAAAAGTTGCTCTGTGTACAGCCTTCCGTTCCAACTCGATTCTACATGGATTCTGCTGGAGGTCAGAGCTCTCCACCCGAAGACGTAAATAATGCTCCGGCAGAACCACATCGAACGGTGCAGAACTTCCCGTTTTCCTGTCTTCCCGATTTCTTCTCTCAGCCGCGCGGCCTTGGCGAAACGACCGGCTCAGGTTTGCGACCAGCCAATCACCATGCTCCAAACTCAGGTGCCATCATTCTGCATGTGTAGCCATTTGCGACCATCACTCCCACTGCAAGAATCGAAATCACGTGCGCTTCTCACACAATTTGATTTCGCTCCCAGGGGTTACCGTAACATTGTATGGAAATGCTCTCAGAGACGATAACTGTCACAGGAGGGCCAACGTAACTGACCGCCTGGCCGTATTCTTCGTGGTTGAACTCTTGATTCATTGTGCAATTCGCTAACCCCGAGCAACCGCAACCAGTACTCGTCGTTCTCCTCCTACTCACCATGAGCGCGACCGCCGGATACAAGCTCTTCACGCCGCTGACCCTCGGCAAGAACCTCGTTCTCAAGAACCGCGTGATCATGGCGCCCATGACGCGTGCGCGTGCGGATACAAGGACGCGCGAAGCCAACGAGACCAACGAAATCTACTATGAGCAGCGCGCTGGCGCCGGTCTCATCATCTCCGAGGCCACAGCCATCAGCGAGCAAGGCCACGGTTGGTACGGTGCGCCAGCCCTGTACACCGAATCCCATGCGGGCGCGTGGAAGAAAGTCGTAGACCGAGTCCATGCCAAGAATGGCAAGATCTTCGCGCAGCTCTGGCACATGGGTCGCCAGTCGCACTCGAGTTTTAATGGCAAGAAAGAGGTTGTCGCGCCGTCGGCGATCGCAGTCCCATCGGGTCAGATTCGCGATAGCCAGGGAAACCACGCACCCCATGAAATGCCGCGCGCACTTGAGGCGCGCGAGATCCCGGGCATCGTCGATGACTTCCGCAAGAGCGCGGCGCTTGCCAAGAAGGCAGGGTTCGATGGTGTCGAAGTTCACGGTGGGAATGGATACCTCGTGGACACGTTCCTCCAGTCGAGCACGAATCACCGTACGGACCAGTATGGTGGCTCGGTCGAGAATCGCAGCCGCATCTTGTTGGAGATTATTGACGCTGTCAAGAACGAGTGGTCGTCGGACCATATCGGTGTGCGCCTCGCTCCCAACGGTGCTTATGCCGGTATGGGCAGCTCCGACAACTTTGAGCAGTTCACGTACACGGCCGCGCAGCTCGACAAACACGACATCGGGTACATTGCGATCCTCGACGGCTTTGGCTTCGGGTACCACGACAAGGGCCGCCTCGTCACGGCCTTCGACATCAAGAAGAATTTCAGCGGCACGGTGATCGCGAACAACAGCTACACGCGTGACATCGCTGAAGGAGCCGTCCGCAGTGGCGCCGCCGATGCCGTGTCGTTTGGACGCCTGTACATCTCGAACCCGGACCTTGCGGAACGTTTCCAGAACGACTCGCCGCTCAACCCGGACGCGACGTATGCCGACTACTGGACCGCGGAGCAGGGCGCTGAGGGCTACACTACGTTCCCGGCCTAAACGCCCAAGGAATAGACAGGATCGATGTCGGAGCACATGCATCCAGAGGCTCTCACATGAATAGCGCGACGAGGATAGCCGAACGGTTTTCTCGGGCTTCGTTTGAGATCAAGTCGAGGGCGACGAATAGACAAGCGCGTTGTGTGTATCGCGACTGTCACAAGATTCAGTTGTAGTCGCGTCCATTAGACACAAGAGAAAAGATAAGCTGGTTAGGGACGCCTCGAACTCCGCTTCTTTGTGTTTGCTTCCGCCCTTTGTTTCGCATCCGCGTGGCGTGGTATGAACAACTCACGATGAGAAGCTTTCTCGCCAACAGACGAAAATGCTGCGAGCTCATCTATAGTGCTGAGAAATGCGCGGGTACCAGTTGGAATGAACAGATATCAAGGCTCCTTATCGACTTCTTCGCTGTGGGCGCCGAGCTTTAAACAAATCCCTGAAAACAAGCGAGAGTATCTACTTGTTAAAGAGCTTTCCCTCAAAAAGCCTATACACTCTAGTCTTCGTCTGGAGCGTGCACACTAGTTCTCGTCTTGAGCAAGGATTCCTACGTTCTGTTTGCGCTATAACAAGAAACCTATTGCTTGGGCGCGTAGGCTGGGAACGTAGTGTAGCCCTCAGCGCCCTGCTCCGCGGTCCAGTAGTCGGCATACGTCGCGTCCGGGTTGAGCGGCCAGTCGTTCTGAAAACGTTCCGCAAGATCCGGGTTCGTGATGTAGAGACGACCGAACCCCACCAAGTCGGCAGCGCCACTGCGCACAGCACCCTCAGCGATGTCGCGCGTGTAGCTGTTGTTCGCGATCACCGTGCCGTGGAAATTCTTCTTGATGTCAAAAGCCGTGACGAGACGGCCCTTGTCGTGGTAGCCGAAGGCAAAGCCGTCGAGGATCGCAACGTACGCGAGGTCGAGCTTATCCAGCTGCGCGGCCGTGTACGTGAACTGCTCAAAGTTGTCGACGCTGCCCATGCTTGCGAAGCCACCGTTTGGCGAGAGACGAACACCGATACGATCCGAGGGCCAGTCCTGCTTGATGGCTTCGATGATCTCCAAGAGGAAACGAGCGCGGTTCTCGAAGCTTCCGCCGTACTTGTCCGTACGGGTGTTGGTGCTCGACTGGAGGAACGTGTCCACAAGGTATCCGTTCCCGCCATGCACTTCGACACCATCGAAACCTGCCTTCTTGGCGAGCGCTGCGCTCTTGCGGTAGTCCTCGACAATACCGGGGATCTCGTCGGTTTCGAGCGCACGCGGCACTTCGTACGTCACGTACTCTCCCTTGCTGTTGCGTAGGTGACCCTGCTGAATGCCAATCGCCGAGGGCGCGACAATCTCGTTCTTTGGGTTGAAACTCGAGTGCGACTGGCGACCCATGTGCCAGAGCTGCAAGAAAATCTTACCACCCTTGGCGTGGACACGGTCCACAACCTTCTTCCACGCCGCAACGTGGGCGTCCATGTACAGCGCCGGCGCGCCGTACCAGCCAAAGCCCTGCACACTGATGCCCGTGGCCTCGGAGATGATGAGACCGGCGCCTGAGCGCTGCTCGTAGTAGAGCTGGTTGATCTCGTTGGGCTCGCGAGTCTCCTTGTCCGAACGGGCACGCGTGAGCGGCGAAAACACGATGCGGTTCTTGAGCTGAAGGTCCTTGCCGATGGTGTGGGGCGTGAAGAGCTTGTAGCCGGCGGTCGCGCTCATGGTGAACTTGGTAGTGGGGGTTGGTGGTCCGGGTGGTGCTTGGTTGCTTGCCGGAGGCAAATTGCGAAGTGACCGACTGCCCAAGAAGGTCGTTGGCACGGACACACCGTCGGCGAGCAAAGACACGAAGCTGGAGTGTAAGAGAGGATGAGCTGCAACTACGGTAGAAGTTGTACTGAAACCTTAGTGTAGCCGTTGGCTACAATCACGAATCTCATGGATTCTGCACGAGGCTAGAGCTCTCCACCTGCAGACGATAAAACGCTCCGGCAGAACAACATGGACCGGAGCAAAAACTCCCGTTTTCCCGTATTCACGATTCTTCTCCTACCCGTCTCCGACAAAGTTTTGGGCGGCATTTCCCAGCGGAATGCCGGAGCCAAAGCGCCCTTCCGGCTGGGGTAGATACAGTCGGCCACGCGATCAGGAGCACCTAAAGAACGAACTTACTGAGCGGTAATGTATTTTAAGATCTCATTTAACACCGTAAATATATTGTTTAACAAAAATGATATGACTTGGTTTTACAGGATATTTTATGCCTGGCTGCTTGTGATAGCGAAACTGACTAAGAGAAGAAAAGGAGTCACATGCGGAATGATTGCCAGAGTGAATGTCTACAATGCATGTTCTACTGAATGCTAGAACTTCCATCTTCACAATTTCGAGGAATGCGCAGACAGATGATGATGATGATGATGTGCATCTGCTGTGAGTGTGAGTGTGAGTGCTACTGCTGGTGAAGTAGCGTATTTCAGCAGATCATGGCGGCAAATCGGGCGATTTCGCTTTGAGCTGGCATATCTCAATCAATATTACTCCTATGGATTTAGATCTTTCGGTCTTTTTTTTTTTTTTATTGAAGTCTATTACCTCGAGCTGTCCAAACCGTTGGTATCGATTCGATACGAGCCAAAAGAAAGCGTTCTCTGCCATAATCTGGTTAGCGATTTGTATGTTGTTCACGACACTATGTTGGAGAAATGGATAGGGTAAGTGAAAATCGGACGTGAAAGAAATTTGACGTATCTCATTAGTTGAAAACATCAACTGATGAGATACTTCAATTTTCTTTTGCGTGAATCTGCTCGACGCACCGCTTCACAGCTTTACTCCACTGCAGTACGTGTTTAGCACCTCTAAAAAAATATGAAAACAGGTATAAATATTGTTTTGCAACCGGTGTCGACCTACAGAAGGCACTCGTGCCAGGAGTTTTGTAGAACAAGCGGTGCGGGTTTCCAACGATTCTGTTGGCGCGTGCTGGATTGCCAACTCAGTGCATAAAGGGAGGATGCTTACTCGGATCCCAGCAGACGATACAGTATGGGGGAGAGTCAGAAACGTACATCCAAACTCCAAGTGTGGTAAAGTTGTGAGCTAGACTTCGTCCCTGTGCCTGTATGTTATCAAGTTGTTGAAGTTTTAGCCCCCCCCCCGCTTTTGATCCTATAGTGATTGTAACTTACAATCGATAAAAATGCGCAATAATATGATTACCTTAC
>JAADXL010000848.1:0-15568 GCA_023337755.1 Pythium aristosporum
GCCCCTGCCTGGCCAGTTGTGCCCATGCACGCGTGGTAGTCTAGGCAATGTATATTTTGTATGTCTTACCGGCAGGAGGCTCGCACTTCCTGCCGAAGGGTTATCGGGTTCTAAGTAACTAATACACCACACACACACACGGCGCGAAGCAGATCTGGGTGGCGATCAAACTCGCGCAGGTCGAGGTCCGCACTCTCGATATGGAACACTGGCACACTGCCGGCATGGGCGGCCTCGATCTCTTGCAGCTTGAGCACCGTCTTGGTGACGCCCTGGACGATGAGGACCTGGTCGCGCAGCGCCGTCTCGTTCGGCTCGACCACGAGCTTGATCGGGATCGGATCCAGGAGCTTGTCGCGCCAATTGGGCGGCGCATTCTTCTTGCGAAACGTCTTGGGCGTCATGCCAAAGGTCTGCGCCGTTGCCAGGATCTTTTCCATGTCGCGCTTGAACTCGGCGCTGTCGTTGTCGGTCGACAGCGCGTGGTGGAGCAGCTCCCAGTGGTAAAACACGGGCGAGAGATCCGCGCGGAACGTGAACGCAAACTGACGCGGCAGCGGTTCGGCCTCGCGCAGCTTCATGAACTTTTGCACGAGGTACTGCGAGCCGCGAATAAACTCACCAAGCCACGACTGGTAGTCGACGTGCGCGAGCACGGCCATGATGCGCAGCGCCTCGCCCACATCGCGGTACCGCGCCGAGCGCGTGGCGAGCTTCTCGCCCTTGCGCGGGTCTAGTTCCAGGCTCTCAAGCGGCACGTCGGTCCACCATTCGTGGACCTCGCGGCCGATGCGTACGGCGTGCGTGTTGTCGCGGTCGGGCTCGCTGAACCAGCAGCGCTTCGCGACACGCTTGAAATACGGCTTGAGAAAGTGCCACCGCTGCAGCATCTTGGGCGCGTACAGCTCGCGCTCGTGGTAGCCGTTCTTGTCCTTGGTCCAGTCTTCTTCGTCCCATTCGTCGACCTCGCTGGAGCGCACCGAGTCGAGGTCGTCGTCGCCACTGTCGCTCATTGGTGCGTGTAGATGGAGAGCGCTTGGATGGCCGGCCGAGAAGAATCACGATGTTGGAAGGAACACCACTTGTCCTCCACTTTGCCTTTTCGGAACTCCCATTCATTATCGTCCATACAAGCCTACCGTCCTAAATACGAACTCCCTGGGACCTGCGATCCTCAGGGACATGCACACTGGGACCGAGAGATCCCGGCCAACTCCAAGTTGCCGGGTCGCCTTCCTCTGGGTTCCAGTACCCCATGGGGGATTACACCTACGCCCATGATTCTTCCAACACGCCTCTCTCGAGATCCGGATCTCGCACCATCACCGGAGCCTGGAGCCCCGTCATCTGCGCCAAGCGCGCGAGGCGTTTCTTGTCCAGTGGTTTCGTGAAGATGTCCGCGGGGTTGTCGACACCAGCGACCTTCTCGAGAACGACGTTCTGGAGCTTCACCTGCTCGCGTACATAGTGCCAACGCAACTCAATATGCCGGGTGCGGCGCGAGTACGTCGGGTTGGTCGCGAGCACGAACGCGCTCTGGCTGTCAATACCGATGCGCATCTCAATAGGTACGTTGCTCAGGATCTCACACAGGATGTTCTTCTGACCAACTGCTTCCATCGTAGCCTCGCATGCAGCCACGTACTCCGCCTCAGCGGTGGAAAGAGCAATGATGGGCTGGCGCTTCGACGACCACGAGATCGCCCTCCGGCCAGTACGAACAGGAGACCACCAGTGCTCTTGCGGTCCGTGGCGTCCGACGCCCAGTCGGAATCACAGTAGCCTTGGACCATGATCTTGTCGGGCTTCGTCTTCGCCCGCGTGTACGTGATGCCGTGGTCGAGTGACCCAGCGAGATAGCGAAGCACACGCTTCACACAGCCGACGTGGTGCTTCGTTGGTCGAGCCACGAACCGGCTCAACTGCCCGACGGCATACGCCAAGTCCGGTCTGTTACACGTGGCCAGGTACATCAGCATTCCAATGGCCCCTCGATAGTCGAAACTCGTGTCCCACTCATCATCTTCTGTGGCTGGAACCAGGTGCTGACGTGTCTCCAACGGGTTCCCAACCGCATGCGCTTCCTCAAAGCCAAACTTGGTCAAGATCTCCCGCGCATACTTGCTCTGATCGATCACAATTGAGTCCTCGGTCGACGTCACATGGATCCCAAGATACTCGGTGAGAATCCCTTGATCCTTGATACCGTACTCGGCATCGAGTTTGGCAAAGAGGTCGACCTTCTCTGACTCGTTGTTGGTGGCACACAGGATGCCATCGACGTACACCAGCACCAGCATGATAGTACCGTCGGTCTTGACTCGGTAATACAAGCATGGCATATCGCTCATATCCGTTCTTGATCATCCTATCATTGAGCTCTTCATTCCACTCGCGTCCTGATTGGCGCAGGCCGTACAGTGCGCGTCGCACCACATACTGGTGACTTGGATCGGCACACGGGAATCCATCGATGCAGCTCAGGTACTGTGGGATCTTGAGCCATGCATTCAGATACGCGGTATTGATATCTCCGCCATAGACTTCCAGACCAAGCGTGGCAGCAAGTCCGAAAGTCAGCCGGAAGCTTGACATTCTCGCGACTGGCGAGGAGATCTCAGTGAAATCAATACCGGGCCGCTGCCAATTGCCCAAAGCAACCAGCCGCGCCTTGAATCGAGTCACATAGCCGAACTGATCGGTCTTCACCGACCACACCCACATCGACTTGATGGGTTTCGCGTCCATCGGCACGTTCCCTTTCGGGATTTCTTCGAGCACTTGCTCGGTCCGCAACGCACTCATTTCCTCCAGTTGTGCCATGCGCCACTGATCAGCAAACTTGGATCGCAAAGTCTCGCGATGGCTTCTCGGGATCTTCACCTCGCTCGCCCGGATGGGCATTCCGTGCTTGTCAAGAACCCGCGCACACGCAACGAGCGCCACAAAGTCGTTGTACCGGCTAGGTGTGCGTCGCATCGACGCCTCTCTGAGACCCGTTCGCTTGGCGCGCTTCTCTGGCGCCTGTTCCGCCTGGACCGACGTGGTCTCGCTACGTTCTTGGCGCTTCCTGGCACCTTCTACAGCCGTCTGCACTTCGAGACGTCTTGCGGCAAATCGACGAGCGTCGTCATCGTCGCTTGGTCCAGGTATCGGCTTCTCGCGATGGCTGTAGGTCTCCTCAAATGGTGGAAGACTGAGATGACTGGTGGTCTCACCGAGTGACGTCGACCCGTCACTCTCATCTCGGCCTGTCTCCGACCCATTTTGCTCGGTCGACGCGTCCTCCGTCAGGTCGCCACTCCATCTGACGTGACGATCATGACTCGCCGTGGTCGCAGGCTCCCCGTGAGTCGCCGTGATAGCAGACTCCCCGTGCAGGACCTGGTCAGTGCTGCTTCGGTCGTGCCGCGATGGCTGCATGGTCTTCGCTCTCTCCATATCACTCACGCCCGTGCTTTGGTCGCTCGCCTGGAGTTCAGACGCGTCCACCCCTTCCAGTAACACGCCTTGCTTGAGGTCCGTGGCTGCATACGCTGTTTCCACGTTGTCCACCGTGATAGGCATCGTCTCCGGTCCCTCGATGTCCACCATCGCCTGCGTGTGGGCATCGCCCATGACAGATGCATCGACGCCCGTGGCTGCATAGTCCATAGTGGCACTCGGCGGTGGCTCATCAGCGGTCGAGTCATCCTCATCCGCTGGTGTAACGGGGTGTACCCGTTACATGTCTAACTGAACCAACATTCTGGGTTCAGTTAGGAACACGAGTAATCACGGTGGTCACCCGTGATTGCGCGTCGTTCGATTCGACGATGTCCCTTGGATATCGTCACTTTTCCACCAATCCCGTTTGGACTTTGGGATTGTGGTCTGCAGGAATCCTGGCGTGATTCCTGCAAGGTTTTATACATAGTTTGAGGTTTAAACGGCCATTCGGCCGTTCAGAATACATTCAGTTTCCATTCTTCCGTCAACCGCGCAAGTCCTGTGCGATTGTCCTTCCTCTGCGTCAGTGTACGTGAAGTAACACTCCGTTCTGTAGTTAACTACAGAACGGTCCCGTTACAGCTGGCACGTGCGTCGTAAAACGGAGCTCTTCAAGCTGCTGCATATACGCCTGGCAGTCGTGACGGTCTTTGCACATGATCGACTCGTCCACGGACACATCCGAGGCCCACTTGAACGTGTATACGGCTTGAGAAAGTGCCACCGCTGCAGCATCTTGGGCACGTACAGCTCGCGCTCGTGGTAGCCGTTCTTGTCCTTGGTCCAGTCTTCTTCGTCCCATTCGTCGACCTCGCTGGAGCCCACCGAGTCGCGGTCGTCGTCGCCACTGTCGCTCATTGGTGCGTGTAGATGGAGAGCGCTTGGATGGCCGGCCGAGAAGAATCACGATTGAGGAATGGCCGCGCAAAGGACGAGCGATGGGATGATGCGGGGAAGGAAGGATTGCGCGGGGCCAGCAGCTCACTCCCTCACTTCAAGGACAGCATAGATCATATCTGATTCACGAATAAGACTCAGGCGATTCAGATACTTCTCTTGAAAATGATATGGCTACATATACCCAATGATACAGAAAATCCAGAAAAAGACCAACCGCGATTCCGAAATCCGCAGAGAAGAGCTCTCCAGCAATATGCTATTTCCATAATGAAACCACTTTCTGACTGTAAATCTCTATTGGAGGCTCTTTGGCGTTAGTTTCAGTGGATCTTACTATACACTAACTAACAGCACTAACACGCGTCAGTACTAACAGGTGTTAGCGTCAGTGCGATCCCTATTCCGAATGCACAGCGCTGGGGTGCCGCGCTGTTGCTCGTGGGCTCTGGAAGCATTGGTGGTGGTGGGGAGGGGAGGGGGCGAAACCGACTACCAAAAGATCTTATGGCTCTCCCAGTGGAGGCAGTGTGAAACAAGCGTTGACAGCATAAGAGTGGGTGATCTGGACTGACTATGACTACTACAAATTTCACGAGCTCTTCTTTTAACTGTCTTCTTTTCATATCCCCCTCTCTTGGCAACGTTCGGTTCGTGGCGCTGGAGACGGTGGTGACCACGCGCTCTTCTTGCGGTCTTTTGGTCTGGATCAATTCTTTAACAGGGCAAGGGTGCAGTTCACCCCCATTGCCGTCTCTTCAGTTGGTGATAGACGGCCGCTATTATGAATACTAACACACTGGACGCACCACGTTAAAATGCGGAACACGCGAATCCTCAAGCAACCGCTCATAAATGAGAAAGCGCCATGGTTCTGAAGCGGTCCAAGAAACTGTTTCTGTTTTTGGTACTGTAGAAGCCGTTTTAGATCATTGATACTGTACTTTCCATACTCGTGGATGTCACGACGCCTGAGAGGGGGCGAACGGTCGTGGGGACACATCGCGGTCGGACGACTGCCACGGCGACACACCCACCATATGCAGCCTATGCAATCTTACAATATGCGGGGATACAACTCTGCCAGTACAGTAAGCGTACCGAGTCTGGCTCGCAATGCCGTGATGTGGCTGCCGCATCATGTGGCATGTAGGACAACTCATAGATTACATTGAAGCATTGAGGATACCTTCAATGCTTCAATGTACTGTATGAGTTGTCCTACATGACAGAAAAGAACGCGACTGGTCCTGGCTGGAGAGACTATGGAGATAGGCAGAGAGATGTAACAGTCGTGACATCACGTTACAGTACCTGTACTGGATGCCATACGACGGCTGCCCACTTTGGCTGTTCTTGTTGCAGCACCATTGAACGACTCTTTCGACGAGTGTACAATAGAATCGACTGTACACTGCGCTTGACGTGGACGTGTAGGCTTCGGGTGCTGGTTACCATTGCACTCACTTCTCAATTTTCACACGGTCTCCCCCGGCTCACGAAATCCATTCAAACACGATGAACGGCATCATCTTGCTGGACGAGGAGGCCCAACGCTCGCTGTACGACTACCAGCAACAGCGGCCATACAATGTCTCGGAGCGCACGTTCCCGCGCATGTACCATGAGGATGGATACCGGTCGGCCGCCAGCGGATCACCGCGCAGCGAGCCGCGGACCGACTTTAGAACCCACGCCGAGCCGCACATCGGCGACTTTCGGACTGACTTCACGACTGGTAGCCGTTCGCACCACCCGAGCCCGCGCTGGAATTTCGCCACGACGACCTCATCTGGAAGCGCCAGTCCGCGTCGCGACTTCGCGTCGCCGCACCGACGGAGAGAGCCGCGCACGGACTTCACAAGTGGCCCACGCACAGATTTCAGAACCGATGGCGCTCGTAGCAGTGAGCACTCAGCCATGGGCAAGCAAAGCAATCTCACTCACCGTAGTAGCCAAACCGTGAATGCGACGTCCGACTACACGGCTGTGCGCGACGGTCTCGTGTCGGATGACCCGCGCGCTGACAGCTACCCAATCCTGAGAGACGATTCGAACCGCGCGTCATCGACCGGCTCAACAGGCCACCCAGTCCCTGACCAGAATGCCAGCACGAGCACTGCACCGAAGACATCGGCGCGATGGGTCCTGATGGAGCTTTTAGTCGGGCTAATCCTCGGTGTGCTCTTGAGTGAGCTCAAGGTCTCCCCTCTCGTCGCACAGTGGGTCGCACTTCCCGGAGATCTCTTTATCCGAGCCCTCAAGTGTCTCGTCGTGCCGTACGCCTTTTGTGCGGTCGCCGTGGCCGTCGGCGACATCGTGTTCGTCGGCAAGATTTCGAATGTCGGTCTACGAACCGTCAGGGTGTTCGTACTGTTCTGGGTCTGCACCATCGCCGTGGGTATCACCGTAGCGATGCTCTTTCGGGCACTGTTCCGCCTGGGCCACGCCAAAATCGAGCCGACGCCTCGCGCATTTGGATTCACCTGCCTGGATAAACACCTACTCACGACCATGGCCAACGGCAGCGTCTCTTGTTCGAGCAATGCGACGAAGTTCGCTGAGGCCACGACCTTTTTCATCAAAGACAAGAACAATTTCTTCGCAACGCAATCGAGCGACGTCGCGACCGTGACGCTGAGCGACCAGACTCTGATGATTCTCACAACGGTTGTGAGCGACAATATCATCGCCTCGCTCACGAACAACAGCCAGCTCTCGGCCATCACGTTCTCGATGCTGCTGGGTGCGTTCGCTGGAAGAAGCTACTTCAACAAGTCGCGCCAGACCAATTACTTATACCTCTCACTACTGCAGCTCCGCAATACGTTCTTCCTGATGATGGAGTGGACAATATGGCTGTCGCCAATCGGGGTCGTGTCGATGATCGCTGGGTCGTTTGCTACCAATCATGGTGTTACGAGCTCGCTCGAAGACGTCTACCCGTTATTGCTCGCCGCTATTGCATGTGCAGTCCTCCAGATGATGGTCGTGTACCCGGCGCTTGTCTTGCTGCTCACGCGGTGTAACCCGTACGGCCTCATGAAGCAAATGATGCCCGCGTACTTGTTCGCGTTTGCCTCTGCGTCGTCGCTCGCGACCATGCCCGTGACGCTGTCGTGCATCATGAAGGCCCGCATGTCCTCGCAGTCGGCCGCCAACTTTGTGATTCCCATTGGCGTCGTCTCGGGGCTCAGCGGTATGGGCTGGTACCTGCCCATCGCGCTCACGTTTCTCGCTGAGGCCTCTGGAAACGGTGAAGAGCTCACAGCAGCCAAAATCTTTGGCATGGCCGCGCTGGCGCTGCTCGCATGTGCCGGCACCCCACCGATCCCGGCGTCATCGCTCGTCATGATCTCTACAGCCTACTCGACGTTGATCGGGCCGCTACCGAAGATCGCATTTGCATTCGTCATCACGGCCGACTTTATCATTGACCGCTTGTCAACGATGTGCAATGTCAACGACGATATCATGGCGCTCAAGATCATTTCCGAGGCGACCGACGAGACGATTGCTCAGGACCGCTTGGGCGAGCGCTGCTAAGTCAATCATAAAGGAATAGAGTCGATGTATCAGGATCACGATAGGTATTTCTGTACGCTTGAGCGGCGATTAATCTGAAAATTACGGGTCTGTTTTACGTAGAGTGCGAGAAACCATTCCCAACACCAAGTTTCAATATGAATATGGAAAATCCGGTTTCTCTGTGTTCTCGTAGGGCTCTGTTCCCCCCTCTGAAGCCACTAGGTACATTTATTGCGCGTAATAGACTTCAGTTCATCATCATCATGAATATGGAAAACGTAAGTTGGCTCGTCTATGTGCAAAATGCCATCACAAGCCCAGCTCCGGGTCCCCGATGAGGTCTCGGTCGAGGCTGCTGTGAGCGTCTTCCGTAAAGAGCCGGAAAAGTGAGCTCATGGGCGGCGGATACGGCGTGCAGTCCACAAGATTCTGCCAGTTGAACCCCTGTGACGGCGGTGGAGCTGGACCGGCGCGGCGAGTCGCCTGGATATCCTCACACACTGGCGTGCCGCTGGCGATGACCCACAGCCGAGTGATCACGGACGAGTCGGTCAGCCACAACGGCGGCGTCGTGAGTTGCTGATTCCTGTCGATGATCAGCCAATAAAACGCCGGTGGGAGATTGATCTTCGTCACGTTGTGGTCCAAATCCGTGATGGGATTTCCTCCGACGCTCAAGATGCGTAACCGGCGATCCGGAAGCAGCAGCTTCTTGACAGGAACGGAAGAGAGATGATTCCCGTTCAGTGAGATTGCACTCAAGTCCATGCGAGTCAACACGTCGGGGAAGCTGTCGAATCGGGACATTTCCAGTAACAGTGAGAGCCCGCGTGGCCACACTGAGTCGAGATCAGACGGCAAGTGGTTCAAGTTGGACACGCACACGTTCATATCGGCAACCGTTGGAGGAAATCTCGGGTGGACAAGGCCATCAGGGAGGCCATTGCCTTCGTGGGGAAACGATACACGAACCATCGTGATCAGGCGAGGTGAGACGTGGTAATCGGCACGGACCGCGGCATCGGCTGGCCAGTCACTCAGTGTCACGTTGTAGATCTTAATTCCAAGAAGGTTGCGGAACGACTGAATGCTCTGTGGGTTCTCGAGTGCGCGGCAGTGGCAAAATGTCACGTACACCGTCGCGGCTGGCGAAAGCTCCATCAGTGCATCGTTGGTGTCGTGGCGATTACCATTGGAGTCACGGAGGTGGCAATCGAATTGGAATACTGCGCATGAGGCATGCCGATTAAACCACGGTCGAACCGGGACCAAACAGCCAGTAAGAAGTGGCCGAGTCGTCGCGAATGCGTGAATCCCAGCAACAGCGATGCCCCACAAGATCAAGATGGCTTGAAACCCCGTACGAACGCGAGTGCGAGCTACGCGTCCCGTCGGACGAGGTGCGACGATGTCTGGCTTGACGCATACTACAGCCTTCTTGGCTTCTTGGCGTCGAACGACATGGCAAAGGCGTGGAGAGAAGATGTGGAGACCAACACCAACAGTGCAAACACGAGCTTCATCGCAAAGTCTGCCCAACTGACGACGAATAGCAGTTGGATATCGATCGCGACTTGCATGATCCACAGATCATCGCCTCACACTTCCATGGGAAACGAACGGAGCGTGCGGTCGTACTGGGCGACGTACGGTACCATGATGACGAGCGGCATGAAGAACGTGGTGAGATTGTCGAGAAACGAGTCGATCATCAATGTGTACATTCGCCGTCTGCGTCGATGAGAGCCGTCGTGCGACGTGTTCCCCTGCGCCGAGAGAACATGAAGCACATGAAAAGACCAGCAGTTGGTGCAAACGATCGCCACGTATACGTGGAGCAGCCATGTAGTCGAGAGAAGCCGCGCCATCTTGTAGAGTTGAACGGTTTGGAGGAGGACTTGCACGAGTTCGCGCACGATGAAAAAGTGGTCGAAGTACGGTCCATCGATGCCAATCCAGCCGTGACGCCCGACGACCGTCTCGATTGGGAGAACCACGTACTTCTTCGCTCTCGCCAACAGTCGCTGGGCTTGCGCTCCGAAACGCATTCTTGCCAAAGTGTCCAAGGCCACACGAATTGTCGAGGATCTGCGGCTTTCGATAGGTCGGGACGGGATATTGAAGCTGAGCTGCTGGCGCTTCACACTCGCATACAGCATTCTCAGGAGCAGCATCACGTGAAGCATGCCGAGTGCACCAAACACTGCGCCAATGGGTGGGATGTATCGAAACTCGAGGATCAAGTCGTAGAGAAACGTGTTGCTACCGAACGCTGTGTCGCCCAGCTGCGTGTACACGACAGCGAGGAGGCATGAAAATGTACATGCCGCCGCGTGGGGCATTGCGAGCACCCACCAGCACAGGCGACGTGGCCACGCGTCGTCATACGGCTTCGTTCCGGACAGCACGAGCTCGGTCGATGGGCCTGACGGGACCATGGCGTTTGTACTAATGATGTGTGGCAGATGACACCAGAGGTGGAGCAGAAGAGCCGAAGGACGAGACTGAGAAATTTGGGGAAACAAAAAGAATCCCAGGCAGTTTCAAGCTGCGGCTGGGGGCGCGTGCCTTGTTGCCAACAGGCTGCTTCAGAAACCGCCCGATTCACAATCCATTTTGAGTCGCATATTCCAAGGAGGAGACTTTCAAAGTATCTCGCGCAATCGCAGCTCGGCGTCTATTAGAAGAACGCGCCGCATGGGATTCACAACGGCCCCAGCGGGTTCCAACTCTCGACGAACTGAGAGCTGTGAGGTATTTCACGCGGGAGCACCACCACCCCTAGCATCCGATGCATTCCGAAGGTGCGATTCTGCATCTAACGCTCCCATTAAATAGCCGGTTGGTGTGGATGTGGCTCCCGGCGCCGCGCGACAACAACTGCTCGCCACGGAAAACGAAGAGTTCTGCTCTGCTGGACATTCTTCTTCGCGTTGACTGCCGCTTCTACCGAGAGACGCTGGCCGAAGTGGCAGACAACCCTATAGGATGTCGCAACGACGGAGGCAGACACTCAGAACGTCTCGTGCTGTCAATGAGGCGGACATAGCTTGGGGACATACTGTCGTCGAGAAAACGCTCTGTCGAATTTCAGCTTTATTTCCTTTTTTCATTTTCGATTTCAATATTTATAGATTGTCAGTAGTAATCCATGTCATTCTGACGGGGCTGTGAGCAGCTCCATCCATGCAATCAACGACTCTTCATGGACGGCGGCAGCGACGACGAGCGGGGCTTCCTGTCCGACGACTCGTGGGTTGGCGATCGCAACGGCCGCCATGTCTATGCCGCGCGGCCCCAGCCGCAATGGGCCTTTCTGACGAAGTGGTTCAAGCGCGTGGCTAGGCGCTGCTCCATCAGCGACGCCGAGCGCGCCAACTCGCATCCCGTGCGCATCGGCCGCGAGATGGACGATATGTGGATCGATGTCCTCGTCGAGGACAGTTCCACGACGGGGTACATTGGCCTCGGACGCACGAAGCCAGTGGACCCAGCGTGGCGTGCTGAGCGACTCCGAGGTGTGCGGGACGGTCTTTTGCTGCTGGCGACGCTTGCGCAGGTCGACTACAAGTCGTGGATCGGCGGCATGGTGCGCAAGGCCAACTTCCCGTGCCCGAGTACCTCGAGCTGCAGCACTGCACAGAGATTGCGCGCGAATTCTGCTTCTTCTTGAACTCGTACTTGGAGCCGCTGTACTACTAGTGGGATGTGCTCCAGCACCTCATGGGCGACGAAGACTTCAGTGACGAGTTTACGCAAGACATGGCCAAGATCTCTGACGCTGCAACCGCCACGGGGTGCGAGATCGATGCGTTTCCCGAGATCCCAATCAAGCTCGCACTGGAGCCAGAAGGGACCGACGGCGAAGACCTCGAGCGAGAACTCGAAATCTTGCGTGGCGTCACGCAGTCGGTGCGAGAGCTGCTCGTGATCAACGAACGCAACCGCCGCGCTGCTGGCGCTGTTCGAACGCGGCCGTGGTTTCGTTTCGACTCGATTGACCTCGATCTGCATGCCTTTTCCATGCATCCGGAGGTGTTCAACGGGATCCGAGAGCTCCTTGAGACGGGCATTCGAGTCAAGACGCTGAAGCTTCCACGGCGGACATCCCAAGAAGATGTCGACCAAAAGGCGCTAACCCGCGCGTGGATCGAGCTTATCGTGGCCTCACTGGGGCACCGCGTTTTAGAGTCGGGGCACGCTGTGCAGCTCGACCAACTCGAAGTCCCGAGCCACTACATGACCGAGCAGTTTATGGTCCCACTATGCTCGGCTCTCCGCGAGACGAAGGTCTTGACGCAACTTTCGCTTGATTTCAACGGTTTCCATGAGCTGGAGAGTGCGTCCCAGCGTCGGCTCTGGAAGTGGATCGACTTCGCGCTGTTCAATCCGACGCCGTTGAACTCTGTGGACACGCTCGAGCTTGGCTTCATCAAGCCACTTGCTACAGCGTATAGCCGACTCGTGAGTGGCGAAGAATCTCCGGATCCAGTCGGGAACCTGTGGAAGGCTGAGACTGGGGCGAGTGACGGCTTAGATCTAGACGCATCGGACCGAGCGATCGTCCAAATCGCTACCGGTACGACTCTCTCAGGACTGCAAGGTCAAGAACTCGAGACGGTGTTCTGCTTCGAGGGCATTCTCATTCGTGATCAAGCGACCAAGCCGACAGTCGACGTTCTGGTTCCCGGTCTCGGGTTCTGCCAGGTTCCGAGAGAGCAGATAACGCGAGGTGGGGAGCGAGCGCTGGAGAGCGAACGCGTCGCTTCGCCACAGCAGATCAAGACGCTCGACCTTCATCTAAGTCATGATGCGCGTACGGATGGAGAAAGCGACGAGCACGCCGCGGCGATGAGAGCGTTCACTGAACGATTGCTGCAGTTCGTTGGCCATCACTTACGGCGCTGGCGTTGGAGTGTAATCTGCTCGATGGAACCGATATCCAGATGACCGCTCGCTTGTGTCCGCATCTGCACAGCTTGCGCCTGCACGGTGTCACGGTCGAGTCCATGGACGTCCTGCTGAGTCTATACGAAGCCCCCACCAAGTGCCAGATCACGTCCCTCGACATGAGCCATCTCCACATCCCCATCGAGGCCTTCGAGAACTTTCTGGCCGTTCTCACGCCCGAGATTGGACTGCATCCGATCCAACAGACGCTTGTATTGGCAGAGGCTACAGCGGTACTTTCCGCCGGGCGATCCGCCGAGCCATCACGAGCATACTTGAAACCAATGTGAAGCTCTCCCACTTTCTGCTGTATGAGCGAACACGCCACGGCGGCCACAACCATGGTGGGTTCTTCCACGACACGGATGATGACGAGAACAGCGACGGCGACGAGGAGGACGAGAAGGAGGAAGACGACTGGAACCTGGCCAACTATTTCAACGGCGAGTTGCTATCCGACTACTCGCTCTCTGTCGACCGGAGTCGCGCGTTTCTCAGTGTCGTGCGCCAGCTGAGCAGCCAATCCCACGCCGCGCGAGGGCTGAGCTCGGATCTGCTCCAGCTTGTCTTCTCGTTCGCCGCCGACAGAGTGTGGCGCCGTGCGTACTCTCTGCGCGACGTCGACTCGGAGTTTATCGACTTCATGCGTGAGAGGATGCCGCCACTCTAGGCGACGGAAGCTCGACTTGTAGTCGTTCCTGAGTTCGACATTATCCCGGTCAAGCTCGCACTTGAGCCAGAAGGCTCGGAAGGCAAAGCGATCGAGCAAGAACTCGACATCTTGCGTGGCGTCACGCATACGGTGCGAGAGATGCTTGTGATTAGCGAACGCAACCGCGATGCTGACGGAGGCGTCCGCATACGCCCGTGCTATTGTTTCGACTCGGTCGAGTTCGTGGTGACGGCGCTTGGCCATCGACTGTTAGACTCGGGACGCGCTGCCCAACTGGACCGCCTCGAGGTGCCGGGCTGCTACATGACTGACCACTTTTTGATCCCACTGTGCTCGGCACTTCGCGACACTCGCGTGCTGAAAGCACTCACGCTCAACTTTGATGGGTTCCACGAGGTGAAGGTTGCGTCCCAGCGGCGGCTCTGGAAGTGGATCGACTTTGCGCTCTTCAGTCCGACGCCGACGAACTCGGTGGCCACACTCGAGTTTCACTTTCTCAAGCTCCGTGCGACTGCGCATAGCCAGCTCGCGGGTAGTAGCGACTCCGTGGATCCGATTGGCGATCTATGGAAGGCCGTGACGGGCCAACGTGACCAGTCATCAGACTCACCACACACAGTGGCAGACAATCGCGCCGGCATTCGAATAGCCTCCGATACGACGATCTCGGCTCGAGGAGTGCAAGGACGAGGTGCAAAATTTGTGACGACGTCCACGCACACGGGCGTAGTGATTGGTGACGATACGACCAAGCCGACTTTGGACTCCTTCGTGCCCGGGCTCGGTTTCTACCAGGTTCCACGAGAGCACACAACGCCGTGCGACGCGCCAGCGGTACACGGAGAGAATCTTCCGCAGCACATTACCACGCTCCATGTTCAAATCAGCCATAGTATGCGTTTCGATGGACAAGACGACGAGTACGGCGTGCTGATGAGAACGTTTTTCGGTCGGCTACTAGAGTTTGCCGGGCCGTCGCTGACGGCGCTCGCGTTGGGCTGCGATTTCCTTGACGCCACGGATATCGCGACGATCTCGCAGTCGTGCCCACATCTGAAGAGCCTACGCCTGCGTGGTGCCACTGTCGACTCCATGGACGCGTTCACGACGTTGTACGCGAATCCCACCGACTGTCGAATCTCGTCGCTTGATCTCAGCCATCTCCACGTCCCGATCGAAGCGTTTGAGAACTTTTTGACCATGTTGACACCACAGAATGGCCCTCATCCGATCCAACGAAAGCTGGAGCGGCTTCGTATTGGCAAAGGATACAGCGGTACCTTTCGAGCTGCAACACGTCAAGCATTATGCAATTGCTTCGCGGCAACCGCATGCTCACACACTTGATCGTGTTCAGGAAGGCGCGTGCTGAGTGGGGCCGCCGCTATCATGCCTTTTTCGGTGGAGGGGACAGCGACAGTGACGGTGACGACGATGACGGAGGGAGTGACGGTTGGGTTGTATACAACGGCGGGTTGCTGCCGTCGCCCCCCCCCTCGCGTTGGACCGGCGCATCGCTTTCATCAGCGTTGTGCGCGCGCTTGCCAGCCAAAACCGAGCCGGCGGACAACTGGGATCGGACGTGCTGCAGCTCATCTTCTCGTTTGCGACTGAGCGAGTGTGGCGCCGTGCATTCGTTGAGCGCGACGTGGACTCGGAACTGCTTGATTTTATGCGCGAAGACTTCCCAGCGCTCTTCGCGTAATGTTTCACAAGACTTTGGTATGCCGACCTACGGTTTAGTACCTATTGGATTATGCAAGTGGTGAGCTGTGCCATCGGGTGGTGGCCCACTACCACTGGTGGGGGAATGTGTGTTCAAAAACTTGGTCAGAGCGTCGGCCTTGGTGTTGCAAGTCGGCCGCTCGCCACACCGCCGATAGAAGTCACACTTGTGAATGGAGTGGAATCGCCACTCCAGACACACGTCTCACGCCCCGGTGGGTTTCCCTGTGTTATCAGGTTTACCACCGGTACGAAAACCGGTTTCCTCTAAGAGAGGTTTTACGGGCTTATATTAAGGGGACTGTA
>JAADXL010000849.1:0-15565 GCA_023337755.1 Pythium aristosporum
AATCGTGTCGTCCCGATCGTCATTCGCGCGGGTGTAGTTCAATGGTAGAACTTTAGCCTTCCAAGCTAATAGCGTGGGTTCGATTCCCATCACCCGCTTAACTAATGCAACATCCGAAACCCCTGTGAAAACAAGGGTTTTTCTTTTTTTCTTGGATGTGTATGTACTACAAGTCGTAAATTGAATGGAGATGATGATTTGGAGTTGGCTGTAACGATCAGCTACATTTGCCAAGCAATATTACTGACCCCGGATTCAAAACCTTTGCTTTTCCCTCATCATCTGGTACAATAACGAAGAAATTGATACTACACATGAATGAGAGGTAACCATACGTCCCATGAAGTAAAACACATGAATTGAACCCTAGTAACTGCAGAGAGTTTATTGACGCAGTCAGCCAAAGCGGCTGAGCAATGAGGGGATTCGTGTGTCCAAATTCAGCAATGGGATCAGGTATGGAAACGGGCAGGCTGTTCTGGCTTGTGTGTGCCCTTTTTAGGGGTTCTTTGTTCATACCGTGGGGTATCTTATGCTTGTTTTTTGACGCTTTATCTAATCCTGAATTGCCAGACCGCCGGCTGATGCCAGCGGTTTTTTTATTTTGAATTGCAGGAAGGATGAGGCCTCATGATGACAATGGTACGCCTACATGAAGTATCGAAAGAGTGGAACGGGAATGAGTTGTTCGCAGGATTGAACCTGGAAATAAATGAAGGCGAGCGGCTCGCCATTCTGGGTCGCAACGGGTGTGGCAAGACCACATTATTACGCATAATTCTTGGAGAAGAAGACGGTGGTGGACGCATCGAACGCCATGTTCCGCAGCAGGAGTGGGGATTCATGCGCCAGCGCTCCATGATCGAACCCGAAATCAATGTGCTTGATGCCGTCCGGCAGGAAAGTGGACAGATCTACGAGGTGAAGCGTGACCTGGAAGAGCTGGAACGGCGTATGAGCAAGAGTGGTGTGAAAGATGAGCAGCGGTTGCTCGCAGCTTATACAATAGCGATGGAACAGTATGAGCAACTAAACGGGTATATGTGGGAGACTGAGGTAGAGAAGGTACTGACACGTCTCGGGTTATCATCGGAACATTGGAGCAGGCCGTATCATTCCTTGAGCGGTGGACAAAAAACAAAGGCTCGTCTCGCGGGATTGTTGGTCAGTAAACCGAAATTTCTTATTCTGGATGAACCGACGAATCATCTGGATGAAGAGAGCATGCGCTGGCTTGAAGAATGGCTCTCCACCTATGCCGGAACACTGTTATTTGTTTCTCATGACCGAACCTTTATTGATCAGGTGGCAACGGGTGTCGTCGAGTTCAGCCCGGATGCCCTGACCAAATATAAGGGGGGCTATACGGATTATAAAGGTCACAAGGAACGCGAATTGCGTGAGCAGGAAGCAACCTATCGCAAGCAGGAGCTGGAGCGAAAAGCGCTCGAAGAGACGATCCGCAATTATCAACAGTGGTTTCATCAGGCTCATAATTCAGCAACCGATGTGGAGGTCAAAATCACCCAGAGCTTTTACAAAGCCAAAGCCAACAAGAATATTTCCCGCTACCATGCCAAACAGAAGCAATTGGAGCGCCTGGAGAAAGAGCGAGTGGATAAACCTCGCGAAGCTGCGAAATTGAACATGGAGCTGCAAGTGAACACGCTGGCTGCCCGGCAGCTCCTAGCACTTGAAGATGTTAGATTTGGTTATCCGGGAGTGCGAACATTGCTTCACAACCTTCGGATTGCAGTCGAACGAGGAGATCGTCTTGCGGTACGTGGGCCGAATGGCACAGGCAAGACGACACTGCTCAAACTGATGATTGGGGAGCTGGAACCTTCCCAAGGCAAGGTGACACGTCATCCACAGCTGAAAATCGGTTATTTTTCGCAAGAGCTTGAGGGGTTACCGGAAAGTCAGACGCTTCTGGACAGTTTGCTCAGTCTTCCATCCATGACACAAAGTGCTGCACGTACCATTCTGGGATGCTTTTTATTCTCGAGGGATGATGTGTTTAAGCGTATTGGGGATTTGAGTATGGGGGAGAAGTGCAGGGTTGCATTCCTTCGGTTGTATTTTGGTGGAGCCAATCTGCTGGTGCTGGATGAACCGACCAATTATCTGGATATTGACACACAGGAAGTGATGGAGAATATATTGAAACAGGCTTCCGGAGCGCTGGTGCTTGTATCCCATGACCGTATGTTGACAAAAGTACTCGCCAATCGCTTGCTTGATCTGGAGCCGGGTGGGAAGGCTACGCTGTTTGAAGGTGGAGTGGAGGACTGGGAGCAATCCATCAAACTGCGAGAGTCCGCCCTTGAGGGCCGGGAGTCAGATGATGAACGGCTTCGGCTTGAAATGCGTTTGTCCGAGTTGTTGTCTCCCATGAACAGTACGGGCAAGAATGTGTTGACTAAGCCTGATGATGCAGAAGAACGAGCGGCTGAAGTTGCCGAGGTTCGCGAAATTCAGCGTCGATTGAAACAGTTGCATGAGCTGCGAAAACAGAAGTAATGGATGGATGAAGCGCAGGAAGTTTTATTTTTTTGAATAACGTTCCACCGTGCGGCTTTACGGCTTGCTATTTGGCGTGATTTTGCATATAATAATGGACGATCATCAGTAAATTTGAAGGTTTTTCTGACATGCAAACGTGATGATGGAGACAAGTAAGCAGTGCCTCTGGACAGGGAGGAAGCGCCGTAGATTGAGAGCGTTTCTGTAGAACAAGGCTGCTGAAATTCACTCCGGAGCGGTTCCCTGAACCATATCATGCGATCCATCGCAGGAGTTAGTAGGGGGTAACGGTTAACGGTCGTTATTCCGTATAGAGTGAGGCAAACATGTTGCAGGCCGGAAGGGCCGGGCAGCACTGAATGTCTAACAAGGGTGGTACCACGGTCTTTTCGTCCCTTCAGGGGAGAGAAGGCCTTTTTTTGTTGCATTAACACCACATAAAGGGGGCATTTACACATGAAAGAACGTTTGGAGGCATTAAAGATCGAAGCGTTGGAACAACTGTCTGGCGTGAACGATCCACAGACGCTGAGTGATCTGCGTGTAAAGTATTTGGGGAAAAAGGGTGCATTGACCGAGATTTTGCGCGGCATGGGTGCGCTTAGTGCAGAGGAACGTCCGGTGATCGGTCAGGTCGCCAATGATGTTCGCGGCGCGATTGAAGAAGTGATTGACAGCAAGCAGGAGCAGTTCCAGAAGGAAGAGACGGCGAAACGTCTGCAATCCGAGAAAATTGATGTGACCCTGCCGGGACGTCGCGGACGTCAGGGCGGACTGCATCCACTGACCAAAGTGGTACAGGAAATCGAAGATATTTTCATCGGTATGGGATACCGCGTAGCGGAAGGTCCTGAGGTTGAAATGGATTATTACAACTTCGAAGCGCTGAATCTGCCGAAGAATCACCCGGCGCGTGATATGCAGGATTCCTTCTATGTAACAGAAGACCTGTTGATGCGTACACATACGTCACCGGTTCAGGTTCGCACCATGCAAAGCATGAAAGGCGAAGTGCCTGTTAAAGTCATCTGTCCGGGTAAAGTATACCGTCGTGACGATGACGATGCTACGCATTCGTTCCAGTTCAATCAGGTTGAGGGTTTGGTCATTAGCGAGAACATTCGCATGAGCGACCTGAAAGGGACCTTGCTGCAATTCGTACGCGAAATGTTCGGTTCACACACCGAAATTCGTCTCCGTCCAAGCTTCTTCCCGTTCACCGAGCCAAGTGCTGAAGTGGATGTAACTTGCGTGCAATGCGGTGGCAGTGGCTGCCGGGTATGTAAACAGACAGGCTGGCTTGAGATTTTGGGCGGCGGAATGGTTCACCCGAAAGTGCTCGAGATGGGCGGTTATGATCCGGAGAAATACAGTGGGTTTGCATTCGGAATGGGCGTAGAGCGTATTGCTATGCTGAAATATGGCATTGATGATATTCGTCATTTCTACAACAGTGATATGGCGTTCCTGAAACAATTTGGACGTCTGTAATTACCGAAGTAGCATACAGGGCGAACGCCCTTCATTTGCAACACCAATTCATAGATTAGGAAGTGAACGTCCATGAGAGTATCGACAGATTGGCTGTCTGATTATATTGCGCTGGAAGGCGTGACACCGCAGGAGTTGGCAGAGAAAATCACCCGTTCGGGGATTGAAATTGATGTAGTGGAGAACCGGAACCAGGGCGTGAACAAAGTGGTTGTCGGTTACGTGAAGAGTAAGGAGAAACACCCTGACGCTGACAAGCTGAATGTATGTGTGATTGATGCTGGACAGGAAGAAGATTTGCAGATCGTATGTGGTGCGAAAAATGTGGATGCGGGCCAAAAGGTAGTCGTTGCCCTGGTAGGAGCGAAGCTCCCTGGTGGACTCGATATCAAAAAAGCCAAGCTGCGCGGCGTCGTATCACTTGGCATGATCTGCTCCGCGAAAGAACTGGGCATGAACGACAAGTTGCTACCGAAGGACCAGCAGGAGGGTATTCTCGTTCTGCCAGCACAAACGGAGATTGGCACGCCAATCAGCCAAGTGCTTGGTCTCGACGATCATGTCCTTGAATTGGACCTGACACCGAACCGCTCCGACTGTCTGAGCATGCTTGGTGCAGCTTATGAAGTAGGTGCAATTCTGGGTCGTGAAGTGAAGCTGCCTGATCCAAAAGAGCAGCTGGTGGAAATCAGTGATGCGGCTGCGAATCATATCTCGGTTGAGATCACGGCTACGGAACAATGCAGTCACTATGCAGCCCGTTATGTAACAGGGATTAAGCTAGGGGCTTCCCCGCAGTGGATGCAAAATCGTTTGATGGCCGCTGGCATCCGTCCGATCAATAACATCGTAGACATCACGAACTATGTCATGCTGGAATACGGGCAGCCGTTGCATGCTTTTGATGCAGATAAGCTGGAGAAGGGCCATATTGAAGTCCGGATGGCCAAGGAAGGCGAAACGATTGTGACGTTGGATAGCCAGGAGCGTAAGCTGGAGCCTCATATGTTGCTCATTACCGATGGAGTGAAACCAGTGGCTATTGCAGGTGTTATGGGTGGCGAGAATTCCGAGGTGTCGGAAGGCACCGTGAATCTGTTGCTGGAATCCGCCAAGTTCGACGGTGGAACCGTTCGGAAAACGTCGCGCCAATTGGGGCTGCGTTCCGAAGCAAGCATGCGTTTTGAGAAAGAAGTTGATCCGGCTGGAGTCATTACGGCATTGAACCGTGCGGCTGAATTGATCCAGCGTTATGCAGAAGGCGAAGTTCATCAGGGGATTGTGGAAGCGGGAACAGCAGCTGCGGATAAACGTGTTGTACAGCTGTCACTGGATAAACTGAATCGTTATCTGGGAACCGAGCTGTCGTTGCTTGAAGTGAAAACCATTTTCGCTCGTTTGCACTTTGCATGTGGTGATGCGCAGCAGGGTCTACTTGATGTTGAAGTGCCAAGCCGCAGAGGGGATATTACACTCGATGTGGACTTGTTTGAAGAGATTGCTCGTCTGTACGGATACGACAATATTCCAACCACATTGATTGAAGGACCAACAACACCAGGGGCTTATACCCGTTCCCAGGCAATGCGCCGTACCATTCGTGGTCTGTTTGCAGGTAGTGGCTGGCAGGAAATGATCAGTTATTCGTTCGTTCACCCAGACAAAGTATCCTTGTTCCCGGCTTTGACAGAAGGCAGCAAAGCGGTGAAGCTGGCTATGCCAATGAGTGAGGATCGCAGTGTACTTCGTAAGAGCATTTTGCCGCAAATGCTGGATGCAGCGGTGTACAACATGAATCGCAAGCATGATTCATTGGCTGTGTTCGAAGTGGGGAGTGTGTTCTTCACCGAAGAAGAGAAGTTAACCAAACAGCCGCATGAAATTCCGGTGCTGAGCTTGTTGCTTACGGGAAATCGTGCATCCCAGCAGTGGAATGTGGGAGCAGAAAAGGTGGACTTCTTCGATCTGAAAGGTGCACTTGAGAACCTGTTCAGCTACGTTGGTCTGGAGCAACATATTCGTCTGGTGGCGGACAGCCCTGAAGGATTCCACCCGGGACGTTCTGCATCTGTATATTTGGAAGCAAAAGATGGCGGTGAAGGCAAACTGATCGGTACGATGGGTCAATTGCATCCTGAATTGCAACAGGAATACGATCTAAACGATGTGTACCTCGCTGAGATTGGACTTGAAGCGATTTACAGCGAAGCGGATGCGGACATCCGTTATCGTGAGCTTCCGCGTTTCCCGGCTGTTGAGCGGGATATTGCCGTGGTTGTTGACAAAGATATCGAAGCAGGGGATATGCTGCGTGCCATTCGTGAATCTGCGGGTGAACTGCTGCAAACGGTACAGGTATTTGATGTGTTCACAGGCAGCAAGCTGGGTGAGGACAAGAAGAGCGTAGCGATGGCTCTCGTTTATCGTCATCGTGAACGGACTTTGACAGATGAGGAAATTACCGAGGTTCATGCTCGTGTTGTTGCCCGTCTGGAAGAGCAATTCGGAGCCGAATTGCGCAAATAGAACATAAGTCAATTTTTTGAACAAAGATTAGCAGGAATTGCTTGAAGTCACATCGAATCCTTAAACATTAGAGGATCGATGTGACTTTTTTTGTTTTACAGCTTAGAATCAACATACAGACTTGAAGGAGGGCACAACTGTGACTACACCTGATCGTACACGCGTCACCGTAGAGATCTACGGGACTTCCTATAAACTGGTTGGCAGCAGTGCCGACTATATGAAACAAGTAGCTAACCTGGTGGATGAGCGAATGAGCGCCATCTCCAAACATCATTCCCGACTAGATACCCCGCGTATTGCAGTGCTGGCAGCTGTACATATGGCTGAGCAGTCTCTTCAGACTCAGGAAATTCGGAATGAGCTGAAAATGCTGACCGGTGAACGAACCGAAATGAAAAACGAGTTAAATCGGCTGAATGCCATACAAAATGAACATCAGCAGGAATTGGAACGCCGAGACCAGGCTCTAGCTGAAGCAACAAAGCTGAAGGCTGAGGCGGAACAGGCCATCTCAAAGCTCCAGGAGGCTAACAAGGCAGAAATAGCCAAACTAAATACATTGCTGGAGCAGGAACGCGCTCAGGCAGCAGGCCGTGAACAAAAACTTCAGGCCCAAACTGCGGCGCAGCTGAAAGCGGCGGAAGAGAAGGCGCAGGCGCGTCTGAAAGAAGCTGAAGAAAAAGCAGCGAATCAGCTCAAGCATGCACAGACTCAGGCGGCAGCCCAGCTGAAGGAGGCACAGACACGTTCCGCAACTGAGCTACAGCAAGCCCAGGCCAAAGCGGTTGCACAATACAAGGAGCTGCAGGATAAGACGACAGCTCAATTGAAAGAAGCAGAGGCTCGGGCCGTGGCAGAACGTCAAAAAATCGAGGTTCAGGCCGCACAGCAGGTACAAGCGGCGAAGGAACAAGCAGAGGCTGCTATTCTCACTGAATTGGAACAAGCAGAGGCCCAATTGCAAAAAGTTCAGGAAGAAGCCCAGCTTCAATACCGTCAACTTCAGTCCGAGATGGAACAGCGTATACAGCAGACAGAGCAAGATGCTGCGAATCAGGTTCAAGAACTGACTGAAAAGGCAAAAGAAGAACAAGCCACACTGCGGCAACAAGCAGAGCAGAAGCGACTGGCTGAGATCGAACAGCTGAATGCAACGTTCAAGGAATCATCCGAACAAGCGGAATTGGAATGGATGGAAAAAGAAGCAGCTTATGAAGAGCAGCTTCAGCAAATCAATGAAGCAGCCCAGGCTCAGGCGGCGGAAGCCGCTGTAACCGCTGAGGCTTTGCTGCAAGAGGAACGTAACAAGCTGAAGCAGCAGTTGGAAGAAGAACGTAAAGAGGCCAAGTCGCGCCTGACAGATGTTGAAAGTCAATTAGTCGACGCGCGGAAGCAACTTAAGAATGCTCAAGAGGTGGTTGTTGATCAAGAACAACAGCTTCAGCATGAGCGTAGTCAAACTGAGACGTTACGCAATGAACGAGCCGTACACAAGCAGGAGCAGGATGTTCAGCTTCGTCGAATTGCGGAACTTGAGCAGCAGCTGGAACTATTGAAAGCAGACAGTGCCCAGTTGCAGGAACAGCTCCGCAACACAGAGGCTGAAGTCCAACAGTCCCGGGAAGCACAGCAGCAATGGAAACAGCAGTATAACGAGACCGTTGAGCGTGAATCTTCTCTGACAGCACAGCTGCGAAAAGTACAGGATCAGCATGCCCAGCTTGAACAAGAAATCAAGAAACTCCGTGAAGCCGAAGTGAAATCCGAGGATGAGCAGCGCAGGTTGCAAAAGGTACTTGAGCAGGCCCATGCAGCAGTTCGCACATTGCAGCATGAAATCAGTGCACTGACGCAAAGTGAGCAATCCTGGAAAGAACAGGCTGAACAACGTCTGATTGAGATCGGTGAATTGGAGACTCAGGTACTTGAAGCTGCGGAGCAAAATGAGACGCTCGAATCGGGTGTGCAGTCCCTTCACGATGAATTGTCCGTGTTTAAAGAAGAAGCCCGCCACGCCAGCGAACAAGCCGAACGTTATATTGCACAAACAAGCCTCATGGAGCAAGAACGAGAAGAGCTTGATAATGCAATGAATGAAGTCCGTGCAGAGCTGAACAAGCTGCAGGAAAATTATAAACAAATCCGTAAGGATTACAGTGATGCACTGCAACGTGAAGAGAACTATACTCGCAAGCTGAATGAAATGAACGAAGAAAAAGAAGAGATCGTGCGCGCGCTTGATGAATCCAGGCAGAATGCCAATCAGCTATCCGAGCGGATTAATGAACAAGGCAGCTTGCTAACTCAGACAGAGGAAGAAGCACTCGAGTGGCAAATCAAGCATGAAGAATTGTCTGCGAAACATGCAGAGCTCTCCTCTCGCCTGCAAGAGCTGACTGCTCGGGAAGGTGAGCTGATCTCCAGGGTGGAACAAGCGGAACAACAAGAGCAGGTTTGGCAACGTCGTGCAGATGAATGGGCGGCTCAGGAGCAATCCTGGCAGGATCGCTGGGCAGCACTGGAGAATGAATTAAATCTCTGGCAGAAAGAAAGTGCTGCGAGTGTTGAAAAGGTAGAAGAGTTGGAACAGGAGCGCGAGCAGCTTGCCAAGCAGCGTACAGAAGCGATCGAAGAAAAGCAGACGATGGAACATGAACTGCTGGAGATCGGTGAGCGGTATGAACTCGCGGCTAATCAGCTGCGTTTGCTGCAGGTTGAACGTGAGATGGAGCAGGAGAAGGCGGAGCAACTGAATACCGATTACCGCCAATTGCGTGATGAATATACGAAATTGCAGACGGAATATAACGAATGGATTGAATTGATTGAGCAGGATCAGACCTAGCTAATGATTACGTCATAACTGGAATCCTGGACAGCGCACTCTTGTACAATTTGTTATAATGAAGAAAGAGCTCCCGTCGCTACGGGGGCTCCTTGTCTTGAACTCTATTCTTCAACAATAATTTTGGATATCATACTGCTGTGACCACTTCCACAAAAAACGGAACAGGACATTTCAAATTCCCCTGCTTTGTCGGGAGTAATCACTTTGGAACTGTTCTTGGTGTCCAGCCGAAGGTTCAGCTCGGGCACGAGAACGCCATGGTTGCCGTTTGTATTTTCATAAACAATCTTAACCGGTACACCTTTTTTTAAATGGTATTCAGGTTGGTCAAATTCATAGTTGCTCGCTTTGATTACGAGTTCTTCGCTTGCTGTAACACCCGGATCGGATTCGCCGTTTGATTCTGCGGATTGTCCAGTTCCTCCACATGCAGCAAGGACCAGGATCAACATACAGGCTGCAAGCCATGCCATGCCTTTCTTCATCATGCTCCTCCTTAAAGCGTAATATGGATAAAATTTGAATGATTTCTCCAGCCATCATACCGCAAATTGACGATGCCTGTACATGTGGCCTATGTCGTTTTTTTGAACATCACACGTGCTTGACATAAAAAAATAAACCTCATCAGGCATTTCAGCCATCAGAGGTTTAGGGGAAGCAAGCAACAGGATATGGGGATTAAGTAGGTACAGTGGGGTCTATGCGTGATCTTTGGATCTTTTTCCGGCATCAAAAGGCGTGGAAACCGGGATGAACAGATCAATGATCCCAATGACCAATGCAGCCAGAATGGCACCAAGCAAGCTGACATGCACATGATCTACGACATATTGTCCAAGCCAGATCACCAGTGCACTGACGATGAAGCCGACAATCCCGCGGCCAAAAGGATTGACCCTTTTACCGAAGATGCCTTCAACAATCCAACCGAGAAGTGCGATAACCAGAGCAAGCATCAGAGCGCTCCAGAAACCACCAACGGCGAATCCGGGTACGATCCAGCTGACGACCATCAATACAATTGCGGCGATGATAAACCGCACGACATGTCCCAGGAAATTCATGGTGTTTACCTCCCTCCTTTTATTCAGATCAGATTGGGCAATGGGCATCCTGTTCAATGGAGAGGTTGCACAATCCTGACACTTGTAGTTTGCGGCGCTAAGTCCCAAGTTATGTGTGGAAGGATTCGTTAAATAGCGAAAGGAAGTTTCTTTCGTTATAATACAGTTATAGTTTGGAAGGAGTTGTACACTTGGACACGAAAATTTTACACACATTGGAATATCGCAAAATTTTAAATACATTGCAAAGCTTTGCCCAGACTACGATGGGGAAGAAGAAAGCGGATCAACTGGAGCCGATCAGTGAACTGGAAGAAGTGAAGAGACTGCTCCAGCAAACGGATGAAGGCTTTATGTTTGACCGTCTGAAAGGTTCTCCATCTTTTGGGGGAATTGTAGACATTACCGCTTCCGTCAAACGTGCGGAGATTGGAGGTACGTTGAATCCGCATGAGCTTCTGGGGATTTCGAATACTACCTTTGCTGCACGTCGGTTAAAGCGCCAGATTGCTGCGCTTCACGATGACGAAAAAGTGGAATCGCTTTTCTATATCAGCGATCAATTATCCGAGCAAAAGACGCTCGAAGATGCGATTCGTATCTGTATCGACGATAATGCCGAAGTCTCAGATAGCGCGAGTGTATCGTTGGCGCAGATTCGTCGTGAGTTGCGCGGAGGTGAAGCGCGCATTCGCGAGAAATTGGATTCGATGATTCGTTCTTCGACGGTATCCAAAATGTTGCAGGATCAACTGATTACGATTCGGGGAGATCGGTTTGTCATTCCTGTAAAAGCGGAGTATCGTTCATACTTCGGTGGGATTGTGCATGATCAATCCGGTTCGGGTGCAACCCTGTTTATTGAGCCGGAATCCATTGTTGCGATGAATAACAAATTGCGCGAGACCCGAATCCGGGAAGAACGCGAAATAGAAGTGATTTTGCAGAAATTGACGGCACTTGTCAGTGAACAGGTGGAGTGGTTGTTGTATGATGTCGACCTGCTGGGATCTCTGGATTTTATTTTTGCCAAAGCCCGTCTTGCCCGTGAACTGAAAGCTACATTGCCACGCATGAACGACCGCGGATTCATCAAGCTCAAAAAGGGGCGTCATCCGCTGATCTCAATCGAAAACGTGGTGCCAACCGATATTGAATTGGGCAATGATTATACGTCCATTATCGTAACTGGCCCGAATACGGGTGGTAAGACAGTAACACTCAAAACGATTGGATTACTGAGCCTCATGGCGATGTCAGGTTTGTTCGTTCCAGCCGAAGATGGCAGCCAACTGTGTGTATTTGATGCGATCTATGCGGACATTGGTGACGAGCAGAGCATTGAACAGAACCTAAGTACGTTCTCCAGCCATATGACGAACATTATTCGGATATTGAAAAATATGACCACCAAAAGCTTGGTGCTGCTTGATGAGCTTGGGGCAGGTACGGACCCTGCAGAAGGCTCCGCACTGGCCATTTCCATCCTGGAGCACATGCACCAGACCGGATGTCGGATGGTAGCCACGACGCATTACAGTGAATTGAAAGCCTACGCATATGAGCGCAAAGGTGTTATTAATGCGAGTATGGAATTCGACGTAAATACACTGAGCCCAACCTACCGACTCCTTGTTGGTGTGCCGGGACGGAGTAATGCATTCGCCATCGCCGAGCGGCTGGGTTTGCCGGGATACATTCTCGATTATGCACGTGGTGAAGTGAAGGAAGAGGACCAACGCGTAGAGCATATGATCGCTTCCCTGGAAGAGAACCGGCTTACTGCTGAACAAGAACGTGAAAGCGCGGAGCGTCTGCGCCAGGATATGGAGAAATTGCGCAGCCGTCATCAAGCGGAGCTGGAGAAGCTGGAACAGCAGCGTGACCGTCGCATTGAAAAAGCGGAAGAAGATGCCCGTAACATTGTGGACAAGGCGAGAGCAGAAGCAGAGAAAATTATAGCGGATCTCCGCCAGCTTGCCATGGAAGAAGGCGCCTCCGTGAAAGAGCACAAACTTATTGCTGCTCGCAAACAATTGGATGAAGCCGAACCGGAGAAACGTAAAAAGACGGTTAAGCGCAATGCAACCGCAACGAAGGCGCGTGCCATTGGACCGGGCGATGAAGTTCTTGTCTACAGTTTGAATCAAAAAGGTCATGTGGTGGAGATGGCAGGCAGCAAAGAAGCGATGGTACAGTTGGGGATTATGAAAATGAAGGTATCCCTCAATGATCTTGAATTGCAGCAGTCTGCACCAGCAGACTCCAAACCGAAGCAGAAACCAGTAACAGGCATGAAACGAACTCGAGATGACAATGTGAAGAGCGAACTGGATTTGCGGGGAACGAATCTGGAAGAAGCCCTGATGGAGACCGACCGTTTTATCGATGAGGCTTTCCTGGCTAATCTGGGTCAGGTTTATATTATTCATGGTAAAGGAACAGGGATTTTACGTTCCGGTATTCAGGATTACCTTCGTAAGCATAGACATATAAAAAGTTACCGGCTGGGCAATTACGGAGAAGGCGGAAACGGTGTGACCGTCGCAGAATTGGAATAGCCCGACCATGAATCAAAAATGTTCAGCTGCCTAACGGATTGAGGCAGCTGAATCGGGAAGGGGAACGATGAGTGAAGGGGACGATTGACCAATTACTGTCTCATCCCTTGGGGATGGTGCTCGGATTTTTCTCTGTAGCGATTATGGAGCTGCTTGTATTTCTCGCTTGCTTCGAACTGGTGACCAAATACAAATGCTGGCATGAAATCAAGAAGGGCAACGTGGCGGTTGCAATGGCTACAGGGGGCAAGATCTTCGGAATCTGTAATGTGCTTCATTTCTGCATTCAGGCCAAATCTTCGGTTTATGAAGCCATGACGTGGTCATTTGTAGGATTTGTCCTTCTGCTCATTGCCTATTTTTTATTCGAATTTCTGACACCGGTGTTCTCCATCGACAAGGAGATTGAAGCGGATAACCGGGCCGTTGGATTGATATCCATGATTATTTCCGTCTCGCTGTCATTTGTTATTGGCGCGAGCATCATGTAGGGGGACCGGTCATGAAAATTTTGATACGGATTCTGTTTGCTGCATCCATTGTTTTTTTTGCTATCGGCATCATTTATGTTATGAACACATGATATTTGAGAGAGAAAGGTTGATTCAATATGGAAACATCAGTATGCCCTTGGTGCCAAACCGAAATTGTATGGGATGAGGAACTGGGTCCTGAAGAAGAATGCCCTTACTGTCACAATGAACTTAAGGGATATCGTACATTAAATATCAATATTGGTGATGAAGAGAATGACGAGTCCGAGGAAGACATCTATGATGTCGATGATGTAGCGGACGATGAACAAACTACGGATCTCGCCGCCCTGTGGGGAGATGAAGTAGAGCTGAAATTGCCTGAGCTTCGTACATTACAGAAGTATGCGGATGAGGGGAATGATCTGATTCAATATGAAGAAGGCGTGGAGAAGCAGCTCGATCTGCAAGAAGAGGTACCGGAATGCCCGCATTGCCGTGAATTCATGATCCTCACGGGTACACAGAAGGCAACCAAGGATACCTTTAATCCTGTTGCCAATGCTGTCTCCGGTGAGGGCTCGTTGCTGGATGCACCGTTCTCTGTACAAATGTATGTATGCTCAGGGTGCTTCCAGGTTCAATATAACTTGTCTGAAGATGATCGCCTTCGTTTGATTCAAACTCTCAGTACTCGGAAATAAAGAATGTAACGTGTTATTAGAATATAATATTCCGGAAAATTCATCATGTTTTCCTTCTACTTGGGGTACGTTAACCCTGAGACCAGCCTATGAAGTGCAAGCTTCATGTGGAAAAAGGAGGGAGCAGATGAAGATTTCTCTGGGCCGACAATCCATTCTGCTGCTAGGCGTGAATGGATTGTTTGTGTTAGCTGGAGCTTTATCAGGGACGTTTCTGAATGTATATCTGTGGAAAAGCCGTCCGGACTATGCCATGCTGGGATGGTTTACGGTAAGCCAGCAAATTGCACTGGGGCTCACCTTTTGGCTTGCGGGAAAATGGGTCAAAGAACATAACAAGATGAGCGCGTTGCGATTGGGAACCGCATTGTCGGGCTTGTTTTACATGCTTGTTTTATGGGCAGGGCCCAATGCAGTTGACTGGATTTGGCCACTGGGGATTTTGCTCGGTTGTGCACTGGGATTGTTCTGGATTGCGTTCAACGTCGTTTACTTTGAGGTGACTGACCGAGAGAACAGGGACTTGTTCAATGGTTGGGTAGGCCTTTTGGGTTCCATGACAGGCATTATTGGTCCGTGGTTCTCAGGTCTTATTATTTCCCGAATGGCGGACAACTCAGGGTATCGTCTTATCTTTACGGTGTCGCTGGTGATCTATGTGATTGCCGTGGTGTTCAGCTTTTTCCTGAAAAAAAGGGAGGTCAGTGGCACATACCGATGGTCTGAACCATGGCGACAGTTAGCTGCGAAGGAGAGCGCTTGGAGGCCCCTTGGAATGGGACTATTTGCGCAAGGTGTACGCGAAGGGGTCTTTGCCTTTCTGATTGCACTGCTGGTCTATGTTGCTACCCAGCAGGAGTATAAGCTTGGTCAATTCTCTTTGATTACTTCAGCGGTAGCACTGGTGAGTTATTGGGCTGCAGGCAAATGGTTTCAGCCACAATATAGATCCAAAGGGATGTTTATTGGAGCTTTGCTGTTATTCGTCGTATTGATTCCTCTGTTGTGGAAGGTCAGTTACGGTACGCTTTTGATTATGGGAATCGGGTCTGCCTTGTCGATGCCACTGTATATTTTGCCGATGATATCGGCAGGATTCGACTTGATGGGAACAAGCGGCGAAAATGTGGAGAAAAGAGTCGAACTTGTCGTATTAAGGGAGTTGTGTTTGATGGTGGGCCGGTTATTCGGCCTGGCCGCATTTATCATCACCGTGATGAGTGGGCCTTCTCTTCCTGCGTTGACCTGGCTTATTGTTGTTTTGGGTGCTTTCCCGCTCATCGGATGGATCTTTATGCGAAAAATGCTTATCCGACCGGAGTATACAAAACGGTCAGATCCATGAGAAAAAGGGTATAGTGCAGGA
>JAADXL010000850.1:0-15565 GCA_023337755.1 Pythium aristosporum
CACAGGTACCAGTTCCGTGGTACAGGTACCAGTCCGTTGGCACCAAGGCGATCACCCATACGTTCTCCGAAGATCTGGGACCGGTCCCAGGGGGGAGAAAGAGCTGGTCCCTCCTCGTCAGCTTTTCCGAGGCACTTCACCACAACTTTCGGAAGTCGTCCAAGGCGAGGCATCGCTTTCTGGAACTGAGAAAAGTGCATCAGCCGACCGTAGACTTCTATTTGAGCCTCGACTGCCCAACGCGCTGGAACAGCACCTTGAAATTGCTGTTGAGGTTCTCGTCGCTGAAGCCGACAGTGACAGCTTTCTTCGACTATCTCGACTCCGAGGAGGGCATCAGCGAGTTTGGTCGGCTGGGTTTGAGACGACCGACGCTTGAGTGTTGGTTTGTTATTCGATGCCTACTCGTATTGCATCTTCCGTTCGCTGCGGTCACCGACGAGCTGAGTGGCAGCGATTACCCTACGCTCGCATCAGCATGTGGTGAAGTGCCCAGAATTTTCTCAAGTCGAATTTGTCCAGTCACCCGGTACAAGGAAGAAACCCCATAAAAACAGTAGGTGTAGCGTAATGGAGCCTTTTAGTGACCCCTAGGAAGATCAGAGAAACTAACAGAAAAACAGTAGGAAGTAGTGTAGGGGGCCTCATTTGAGGGCCCCCAAGGAGGGGTTGGGTACCAGTTTTAGGGTACCCACCCAATAACCCAGAACGGGGGAGATCCATTCTCCGCCGTCCGTTCTGGGGAGTCAGTTCAGATTTTCCCCCCTTTCCCAGAAGTCCAGTGTTCTCCGCCTTTTACCCAGTCACCGCCCTTCAGAAAATCCCCAAATCCCGCCAGCCTTTTGTCCAGTCACCCCTGTGTTGTACCGAGAAAGCGGCGGGAGCTTGTCCAGTCACACGGCGGTGGCCGAGCCAAATACTGCGTGACATCCGAGACGTCTTGACGGTTACGCCGACGCGTGGGCATCTTCTATAATAGCGACCAGGAGTGTGAGGCTCCTGTGTGACGACGTGGTTGGAGTTTCGGGCGTCCACTTCAAAGACCCTTTGATATCTCCGAGTTCTCGTGTCTTCCGTGAAGAGTCGGTCTACACGAGCCATTCCAAGTTCCTTTTTGTTGTCGGTCGAACTGAGAGCGCGGTCTACGTACGCCAAGCCGCGATTTTTCAGTTGCTCCACGACAAGCATTCCCTGTGCTGCGTCACATCAAGAATGTTCTCGTCCGCCGCGATGGCTTCGACACGGAGGCCGAGAAAGTGGAAGGCTACATGTTTGCTGAACGAGCACTCACGCGCATGCACGAAGTGCGCCAGACCTTCTTGGTCCTGGTTTTGAAGCGATTTTCGAGCATGCCGCACGAACTAATGTGGATTTCATACTTGGACCCAAGATTCACGGACATGCAGCACCTGCGGCCAGAGGAGGTTCTTCAAGCTCAGGAGTGGCTCATCGAAGCTGCTGTGGAAGTTGGAAACATCGCGGCCGAGCCCGTGCCCATCGTGATGCCTGTCAGTCCTCCTCGATCATCGAAACATTTGTCGACTTCCGACAAGGCGAGAGCGAATGCACGTACCAGGATGTACGGTAGGCGAGCATTAGGAGCTTCAGCAACCCAAGTCGTTCCACCAGAATCCGGCGACATACGTGCAGACTGCCTGGCCGAGTTTTAAGCGTACCTCGCGGAGACAGAAGTCGAAACGTAAACCAAAACCTTCAAAAATAAACGGCGGGCACGACTTCTGAACTCTTGACATCAAAACTGAACGAACAACCCCAAACTTGGACTGCAAATAACAGGAATAGACCAAGATGCTATATCAACCAATCAGCTGAATGTAACTGCGTGGTTGGTTCGGAGTTTCCGAGCGTGTGAGCCACCTCATCGAACATTCGGGGAGCCCAAGCAAACTCGTGAACGATGCCTCTCAAGTACCCGTGGACAATCGAGAATGTGCTCGATGCCATGAAGTCGTATAGGGCCTACGCTACGAAATGGACGCGCTGCACCATCTGCGCGTCCAACAAGGACAACCACACCATGCGTTACCGCATCATCAAGTATAACTCGAGCACGTGCAGTACCATCTGTGAATGGTTCTTCAAATTTGAGACGTGCAGCGCCGAAAACCTGGCCACGCTCTACCTTCACGGGACGCACGACGACCCGGCTTCATCTCCCCGTCGCAAGAAGCTGCGTCTGGCCGACAAGCGTTTCATCTCGGAAAGAAGGGAGCAGCACGTCCGCCCCGCTCGGATCCAGATCGAGTTGGCGCTGAAGAATCCGTCCAAGACAGCCGCCGAGTTGCCAGTGCTCACCCAAATCCAGCGCTTCAGCTACTACTACAAGAGGACGCGCATGCTCGAGGACGCGCTTGTTGAGACAATGAATCGTCTGATCGGCATGAGCTCCGGCAGTGAGGAAATGCCGTCTCGCTCGGCGGATCCTTTTGCCATTGGCGTCTCGGTGAACGCGGAAGGGCAACCATGTGTTGGCAACGGGAGCGATGACCAGCCGATGCAAGTTGGTGTGACGACCACCGCAATGCTCGACCGTCTGACGTCTGCTGCCGACCTCACGCTACACGTTGACGCCAAGTTCAAGCTGAACCAGCCCGGCTTTCTCGTCATCGTTTTCGGGGTGTCGGATATGGTTTGGTCGTTCCATCCGGTTGCCATTTTCATTACGTCTCGTCTCACGGCAGCAATGTACGAGCGAGCCATCAACAGTCTGTTCGATGTTTACGAGCGTCACGTCGGACATCTTCCGACGATATCTCGCATCATGTCCGACGCTGGTGACGCGCTCTACAATGCCGTCAGTCAAGTTGCGGTCCACCGCGGGATGCCAAGGCCCGAGCATCTCATGTGTTTCTTCCACGTGATGATGAATGTAAAAAAGCACACGCGACGACTGACCAAGGCGGAACGACGCATCGTGAAGGATGCCATCTATAACATGCACTTTGCTGCGACGAAGAGGAGTACAAGGCAGTTTGCGTCGCCGTTGCACAGCGATGGAGCACCAGCGTCGAGATGAAGGAATTCACAGCGTACTTCATGAAAGAGTGGGTTGAGTCGCGTTTCAACGGGTGGTAGTGCTTTCGGTCTCCCGTCGGCGAAGACCAACAACCCATCGAGCAGTTCAACCGTGCGATCAAGCGGGAGCATACGCTCGGCCTGCTCGTGCCGATGAACGCACTATTTGAGCAGCCTCTCGTGATGGCGAGATCGAAGTCGACTTTTCAAAAGGCTCTCGTACTCCAGCGGCAGCCCGTCGATGACATGCGCCGACGCTACAAGTATCTTCAAAAAGCGGAGCTTGTCGCTATCAAAGCCCAGCCCCGAGGCAGTCTGGCGTTTCTACTGAGTGGGGATCCATGTGTGTTCGTTGTGAAGCAGACCTGTGTCATCGATCCCAACGTCCCTCGCCCCAGCAAGAAAAAGGCCTGAAAAAAAATTTCGGGAACGCGAACATCCGCCAAGCACTGGTCGAGATTCGTGACCAACCGGCCGAGGTGACGTGGTCCGCCGCATTTGTGCGTGTAAGATCGCCTTCAAGCTCGGCTTTTGTCCCCACCTCATTGCCGCAATGACGGAGCTTCCGGGGTATGAAAAACCGCAAGTGTTCATGAACAGGCGAGTGAATGTGAGCTCTCAACAAGGCGGTCGTATGCCGAACGTGGGTCCCGCGCTTTCGCTCTGGTAGGTTCGCGTTGCGGTCAGCCACAAGGTACAAAGATGATTGGTTGTATCTACAATACACACCGCTCTGGTTACTCTGGTTACACTATTTTCGGTTTTGTCGCTGGTGATTTTGCCTCGAGATGGTGTAGCTTTTGTTGAAGCTGTGATTATTATGCCGATATATTTATGGGATCGATCTGCAGGGCGTGGTTGTATCTATTCTTATGCACTGTATGAAGCATATAGACATGCATGGTCAATCAGCTGCCAAATGTGGTTCGGAAGCCACCAGAGGAAAGAAGATGACGGGAAACGCGTTCTCAAGGGACAACTTTCGCTCACTATGCTACACGCTCGCCCAAGCTGCTAATGCATCCATCAGCGGCCAGACGACCATGGATTTACGTGAGATTCTCATGCATCTCTACATCGACCGTGATGCCTTCGTGATCGAGTCTACAGTACTGGCCATTATGCGTGCTCATCGCGGGACCCACATCACGACGGACGATGTTGTCCTCTATTTGATGGACGCCCAATGTCCACGACAGCAGCCACGGCAACCGGCACCACCACCACCACCACAATCACTGCTACGACAACCGTTTTGTTGGTAGAACCACCAATCGCTGACAATCTTGGCGCTACGACTCGAGATGCTACCGAGCCAGTAGTTATCGTGGAGATTCGTCCGACGACGAAGTAGAAGGTGATCAGGGTGATTCCACCCAGACAAGTCCGCCCATATGAGCCTAATGCGCTACATCTGTATCGGGGGGTCGAAGATAGGCGCGAAGATCCAGAAACAGGAGAAGTGCAGGTGCTACTTAATTGGGACCCCTCGTGGGTTGCGATTGGCTTTCTCCCTGCGCAAGAACGCGAGGCCTTTCGTGAAATCCAGCTTCAAGCACGCAATACACTTCGTCAGCAAGAGCAACAGGCACGCACCGAGCTTCGCGAACGCAGGGGTCGTGAAAGAGAAGCAAGATAATAAGTAGTTGGATAACATCATGAATCAAGCCTGCTACTCCTGATTACCGGTTGCCAGACTGCGTGCAGATCGGTGCGAGCACACTGTTTCCTGTGCGAGACAGCGCCGAGATTACGAAGAAGTGCTTGCTCAAGGCGTTGCTGTCGGGCACGTGCACGGGGATCGCCGTGCTGAACCCCGACGACCGCGGGGTCTTGATGCTCGTGCGGCAGACACTTCACACAGCGTTGACCAAGAAGCCGCAGCTCCACCGATCGAGTTTCACCGTCGTGGTCGGTTCGAGTGCTGCATGGGCAATAGAGACCTTTTCGGAACGTGTCCGCGACATCACTGGACATCTGCAGCTTGAAGTCCTGGATGTTCTGCTGCTCGCACGACCGCCGTCTCTCGAGGTCCTCATGCCAACCTCGCAGCGAAAGCGACTCGTGCTCCAGCACTGGGAAGAAATGTGCTCTGTCCAGCAGCGAGGGCTTGTGCGAGTTATCGGCGTGACCGACTTTACGATTCAGGAAATGGAGTTCATGTTCACATCCTCGCCCACTTCGCCGCCGACTGTAGTATCAGCGACGGCCGGGCTCGCGCCGGCACGAGCACGAACCACCAAGCCTGCAATACCCGATATTTCCTTGCGCGCGCTCGTGTCATTTGCCCACGGCCATCGGATGGACGTGGTCATTTGCTTTGCTTACCATGTGCTGAACGACTTACCGTCTCAACTCCCGTTGCGAGACCAATTGCGACAAGTCGTCCGGACGATCGCGCAGCGACAGCGTAAGGAACAATTCGAAGTCCAAGTCGTCCATGAGGCCGAGCAGGAAGCCTACCACCTAGAACAGTGTGACATGAAAGACACCAGTACTTTGCAGACGAGTACCCAGATCGTGCTTCGGTACCTGTGGCAAAAGGGCGTCGTAGTGGTTCCACTGCCCGACAGCGAAGACGGTGGCGACCAGTTCACCGAAGAAGAAAGCCACACCGTATTCCACGACCTCCTGCATCCATTCTCAAGCCTCCCACCAGCTCGCTCGCCGCAGGTGCAATACGCGAGCGTGCTCTCCAAGGAGGAGTTACTGCTGATCGACCAAGTGTTACCCTTCATGGTCTCCTTCACGAAGTAGAGACAGTATCCAGAGTTCGAGTGTACTGTATTCTGCTGCTCTTAGTTGAGAGGTTTGGTGACGTGCTTCTCGAGGCGGAGCTGCTCACGGGACTTGATCTCTTGGCGGAAATACGAAGCCATAAACTGCGTGCTGTGCAAAAAACTCCGGAACGCCTCGCCGCCAATTTCAATCACCGTTGTCGGCTCGGTACAGCGGACGCTATAGTGCCGATTATGGATTGTACAGTTGCTCGTCATGCCCGAGACTCCGAGGGGAAAGTAGTCACCCTGTTTGAGCTGCTCGACGACGATCTGGTCGTGCTGGCGGAGCACCTCGACCTCACCGCTGACGATAATGAAAAACGAGTCGCACTCCTCGCCCTCGTGGTACACAAACTCGCCCGGTGCGAGTGTGCGCTTCTTCATGGACCCCTTGGTCGCCTCGACACACTTGATGAGCTGATCTTGCGTGTGGTGGCGCGCGCTCGACTCGACCTTTTCATTGATGGTCGCATACACATCACTCACATTGAGAAAGTCATCGGCGACGAGCTGCAGCACCTTGCAGGGCAAGCCCGGTTCACCATTGGCCTTGGTCGCAGCACACTTGTACGTCGCGATGCGCGGATGGAGCCGTCCGTCCGGACGCAGCAACTCGACCTCCCCGAAGAAGCTGCCTTTCTTGAGCCGCTTAAGCGTCACTTCTTCGTCCGGTGTCGGTGTTGCACCTGGGGTAGTTGGTGTTGCCGTCGTCGCCGTCTTCTTCTTACTAGCTGGCGATGTGGGTGTCTTCACCAGTTGCTTGGGGGCGAGCAGACCAATCAGTCCCCCACCCGTGGGCTTCTTCGGAGCCAGCGGTTCCGTGGGTCGCTTGATGGGATTCTTACACGACACTTCAACCTCCCCGTCCAGCAAGAGAAACACGTGATGGCCCGTTTGGCCCTGGTGGATAATGACCTCTCCGGGATCGTAACTCGCGGACCGGAGCGTCGAAATCGCGAGCTTGACGTCGTCATACGCAATCGAGTGGATCGCGTCGTCCGTCTGCTCGGGGTCTCCAGTCGCGCCAACAAGCATTTCGGTGAGCTCCGTCTCACTTAGGTGGCGACCGAGCTGCCTGCTCACGCGCGCGAGGTCGTGCTTGGTGATGAACCCCTTCTTTTCGCGGTCAAAGACGTCGAGCGTCGACAGTAACGCATCGACTTTGTGGTTAAGCGCGTGGCCGCCCGAGCTGATCCCCATGGTGATGCTCTCACTGGCTTTGCTGGAGGGCGACGAGGACGGAAAACCCTTCGTCTTGGACTCGGCTTGGTTCTCCAGCATGTCCATCAACAACACACCAAGAATGCTGGCACGCAGGCGCCGCCGCCCTCGCTGAAACCGTTCCAGCAGCTCGGCTGAGTTCCGAATGGGCTCGTGGCTGAGCTCGGCCTGGTTGACGAGCCACGGGTGCTGCATGGCCTCGGCTGAGGTGAGGCGCGCTTCCGGATCTGTTTCCAGGAGCTTCTCAATGAGGTCCCGCGCCAGTGGCGACATGGACTGCCACGTGCGCGTCTGCTTACTGAATTTGCCCTTGATGATTCGCTGGCGGATCTCGTCGTCCGTGAGATTGTTGTACGGATCAAACGGATGTGAGCCACACAGCAGAATATACAGCACGACACCCAACGCAAACATATCGGCCTGTGGGCCGAGTCCGTGCTCGCGCAACGAGCTCCCAACGTGGTCGTCATCGTCGCCGTCGTCGTCGTCGCTGTTGTCTGTCGCGGTTGTGGATTCAGTTGCGGCGGCGTGGCTGTTGCGCAGCGTCTCGGGCGCGGCGTATGCGACCGTGCCCGTGAGCTGCGAGTCGGCAAAAAAGTGCTCGCCGACGCGGAATGACACGCCAAAGTCCACTAGGCACATGCGCCCATTGTGGAGCAAAATGTTCTCGGGTTTGATGTCGCCGTGCACGATGCCTTTGCGGTGCAAGTAGTGGAGCGCGTCGCACAGCTCGCGCACCGCGGCGCTTGCCTGGTTTTCCGAGTACGCGCCGTTCTCAATCAAGTGGTCGAACAGCTCACCTTCCGATGCGAGCTCCTGCACGATGTACCACCGGTTCTCGCTCTCAAACACGCCGCGCAGCTGCATGATGTTTGGGTGGTGGCTCGCCGTGCGCAGCACGTCGACCTCGGTCCAGAACTCGCGCGCCGGCGTCTCGCGCTTGTCGAGCACCTTGATGGCGACGGCCTCGCCCGTGCGCTTGTCCACGCCGCGGTGGACCACGCAGTAGCCGCCCTCGCCAATAACTTCGTCGGCGATCTCGAACGCGTCGTGGATCGATAGGTTGGGCCCACCGAGATGCGGACTTGGGGAGCGGCTATCGCGGCGCGCGTCACAGCTCGCCGCGGCGTCCTCGTGGGACGATACCGCGGCCGCCGTGGTCGCCAACGCCAGCGCGCACACACCACCAGCGAGCGTGCGCCAGGACGCCGCGCGTTCGCTTCCCGTGGTGGCGTTCGCGGCACAGACAGCGGCCTGCAATGGCGCCAACTCGCACGCGGCAGTCGGCGCTCGCAGTCGCTTGCCCCCCGCCGCAGCCGTCGACAAGACTCGCTGGCCACGGGCGCTGGGCCGCAGTCGCGATGCAGTCGCGTGGAGACGGTGCACAGCGTGGCGTGTCATTCTCCCTGAGATTCCCGAGGCCGGTGGCTTTGTCGGCGGCGGGAAGCCACACACTTTCCCAGTCTGACGCAGCACGTGACAGACGAGCAGCTCCAAGAAGAGAGGGGGACGAAAAAGCGTAACCTCAACGTGGGGTTACGCTGGGTCCAATACCACCGAAGGGGTACGTTTTCTGTTCGGGGTTACGCTTTTCCTGTGATTAAACTAAGCCAAGCTGATCATTGTCACCAGCTTCAAGGTCATCACGGAGTGATCTGCAGCACACCGTCGCGCAAAAGCTGGCGCATGGACCAGCCCGTGGGGCGCTTGTACTTGTCGTCAACGTGCTTCCAGGTCCAGAACGTCCACCCAGCGTGCGCATGGGCAAACGCTGCGAGCTGCGCGTCCGCGAACTGCTTCAGCTTTTGGCGATCGTCTGCCGGGAACGCCGAGTCTGGAGCGCCAAGGCTCCACTCGCTGATGAGCAGCCAATTACCACGCCACGCCTTGATCTGCTCGGCGTACTTGTTCACAGCGTTGATGATCTGGTCGGCGCTTTGGCCTTCGTACCCCCAGATAAAGTACGGGTGCCACTCGTGCCACACGTTCGTGAACTGCGGGAAGCGAAGCAGATCGTCCATCACGGGAGGGCACTGCTCCGTGAGCATGGGCGCCGTGACCAGCACACAGTCGTTGCCCGTGCTGCGGATCTTGTGGTACGCGCGCTTGTAGTACTCCCGCACGGTCTCTGGGTTCATGGGGTACTCGGGTTCGTTCAGCAAGCCGATGCCCAAAAAGGCCGGGCTGTCGCGATAGCGGTCGGCCAAGAACTTGGCAAATTGGACCGTGTTGTCGACGTTCTCTGGGTAATCGCACCAGTACTTGACGCCACAGGTCGGCGGCGCGCTGTGGTCGCGTCCGTTCTGGGAGCCCTTGGCGCCGTGGATATCAACTAACACAGCCAGGTCGCGCTTGGCGCACCACTCGTTGATGAGCCGGTCGAGAAACCTGACTGCTCCGGGCGCAAACACGTGGAGCTCGCGCTTGTTGGAAATGTCGGTCGGGTCAAACGGCATGATCCAGAACCCGACAGGCACGCGCACCGTGTTGAGACCAAACTGCTTGATCTCGTCCATGTCGGTTTCCGTGATCCACGTCGCGCGGTGCTCCTCGAATCGCGGGTCCCCCTTGTCGTGGCCCAAAAACTGCATGGTCGCAAACTCACCCTGGTGGCTAATGTCTTCAGGGACGTCCTGCCAGATGACCGAGTCCCACGTGATCCAGTGCTCGGCGACCAGCCAGCCGCCGAGGTTAGCACCGCGACACGGGATCTCGCCGCGGCGAAGACGCTGCTGAGTGGTCATGGTCTGCTGAACAAGGAAAACCAAAGAGTGGCGATGAAGAAAGCCCAGTGTTTGGATGCGGCCGTTAGGGGTCGGTGGGACGTGCCACTAGTGCGTCGAGTTCTTTAACGGCCGCGAGACCTACGAGGAACAAGTTGAGTTGGGAACGGGCGTTGAAGTTCACTGTTGAGAACGTACCGGTAATGTATGCACCCTGAAGTGAGCCCTGATACTGCATAATAGTCGCCTCGCCCGCAAAAAGTACTCGGCCGGCCACCGTCTGACGTAATATCGCTGGGTCGCTGGTTGAGCTGTCTAGTGTTAGGTAGCTGTAGGCACCGAGTGCCCACGGATTCTTATTCCACCTTTGCATCATACAGAATTCAGGTTATCTTCATTTCTTTCTCCACCCCAGGAAGAAGAAGCAGCGAACGTACCGCGTGACAAAGTGCGTTTTTGGCGCTGGAATATCGTCCCCAAACATGTCCTTTAGACTTTGAACCAGCGCCGCCACGAGCGCCTCATCCTCCAGCTCTGACGCCTCCACAGCTATGGGACCATAGAGCACGCCCTCGAGAACCGGTACGCCCTTCAAGCCGAGGTAGCTGAATACGAGCGGGAATCGAAAGCGGCTCTGTTGAGATGCCCCAAGCGTTGCTACATTGCCAAAATACTGGCCATGTTCCGGCCAGAAAACGTGAGGGAACTCCACAAGAACTTTCATGTAGTGGCCCATGCACGATCGTTCGATGACGTTGCGTTTCTCGTCAGGTAGCGGCGGCGCGAACTTGATTGTTTCGGTCTTGAGCGCGCCAAGCGAGCAAGTCACAATGGCGTAGTCGGCACGGATCAGTCGGTCACCGTTGTCGAGATGCAGTGTCACGCCGTCCGCGGGTGAATACGCGACGAGCTCCACAGGTGAGTTCGTGTGGATCACTCCGTCGGGAATAGAGGACGCCAAGTACTCGACTGTTTGTTCCATGCCGCCCGTCACGAGACAGTGCGGACCCACATCGTCCCTATCACACGGCCGAATACGTAACGAATCCGTTAGCGATTCCCCCATGTCACTACTAAAACCAAACGACGACGCACCCAATGAGATCGATCTCTTCAAAGTCCTCCAGCTGCAGCTGATCCGAAGAGGCGCCCATCCACATTTCGATGAGCGCAAGACACATCTGGAGGAGCTCGCGGCCGCGCGCATGGCCCAGCACAAGCTCCTTGAAGACGGAGGCGGTAGCGGTCTCCACGTCGTTGTCTCGCTCCTGAAGAATCCGGTCGAGGATGCGCTGGACTGACCAGTCTCCATACGCTTGGTGAAGCTCCTTCGTTGTCGCATAATACTGCAGTGTTTCGAGCAGCACGGCGCTGATATTCCATGCATGCTGAGCCTCCTCGTCACTCAGCAGTTCTCGTCCGTCGAAGAGTTGGTAGCCATTGCACGACGCGGGATGTAGCCACGGGTTGCGGTCGCTGATGGGCGTGTACGCGATTTGCGCAGGGAGCACAACGTCGCGGAAGAACGCGTTGCTGTCGGAGGCGCCGTGGATCCATGCCGCGCCGGCATCGATCTTGACGCGCTTTTGCAAGCCGAACGGCAGCGAGTGCACGCGGCCACCGATGCGGCCAGAGGCTTCAAGGACGATCAGTTCGTTGGTCTTCAGCCGCCCAGAAGCGAGTAGCTCTCGCGCGGCCGAGAGACCAGCGACCCCGGCTCCGACAATAGCGACGCGGACGGACGACTGCGGTGAGGACGACGCCATGGCGGCAGCAAGACAGCCCGACACGACCAGCGCGATGGTGACGTGAATCCGAGGAGACATCTGATACGTCTGAGGAAGACCTGAGCTGGATTCAAGTTCAAGACCGTTTGGGCGGGAAACACAGTGATGCCTCCACCTCATGTTCACTACTCTGTAGTACTCCCTATTACTCGTACGCTACGACAAAAAGAATCGCCGTGTCCTCGCGACCATCTAGAGATTCTGTAGCCCCTGCACTTGTAGGGGGCAGCTACGTACTGTATCGGCTTGTCGAAGTGTGTATCACCCTAACTGAGTGGGCGGGGTTTCGGTCTCCACAGCATTCACACGCGTCTGCAGCCACGGCACAGCCAAGCCCACGCGCGGCAATGCATTGTTACGCGATCGCGCATACCTCCACGTCCGTAGGTCTCCACACGCACACACAGCCACACCCGTGCATACAACATTCACACTGGTCACGCAACAGACCTCACGTACACACTGTAGGGCCACCGCAACCGCTGTGCGTGGATTCTCACCGCTGCCAAGTCTCTTTCTCATCCCTGAACCTACGTAGACTGTGGAGACTACTTTGGCTGAGGTGGAGAGGTCTCAGCGCGCGGTCGGGGGCGATCCACACACGTGCGGATACAGTATTGATCCCGCTTCCCTCCACATGGAGAGTTCTCAACGTCCGGAAGACATCTCGGCCAGGCGATGGTCCTACTCAAGTGCAGGAGTACATAGACGATAGGACCATCGTTTGCGCATTGACGGCGTCATCTCTGGATCGACCAGCAAAGTCGGCGGTCTGGGTTACGCAGTGACACCGTGGGCAACGCCGGAATGGCGGCCACAACTCGCGATCGTCTTGATTCGGTAGGCCGTTGTGACCTCAGTCTGCAGAGTTTACTTCGGCGTCTGCAGAGTACAGCACGAGGGATATCAGACTCCAACACTTCAACTTGGCCGTTTGGATCTGACGCGGTAGCTGATACGTCTGAGGAATATCTGAGTCGAGTGACGAGTGAAATGTTGGGGGCGGGAAAAGCAAAGCAACAAAGCATCCATAAGAAACGAGCGAGACAGCGAGGCATGGCGCGCGGCAGCATCAGCATCAGTAGCCTCACCACCACCAGCAGTAGCCTCAGCAGCAGTAGCAGCTATCATTGTGCCTGAGCGATTGCTTGATTGAGGTGGGAAGACGATCCGATCGGTCGAGCTGAGCGAGCACGGCGAGCACAACAGGGAAAGAAAAGAAAAGGATGCGCATGATCTGCACCACCAGGCTGGTCGTGCCGATGACACCAGCACAGCAGTCTACAACTACGCTTTCACTTGTAAATGAGGTGCGTATATTCATATTCTATTCACTGGGGGGACGCAACGTGTATGTTCCAACTGCTGACATTCTCTCTTGTCCAGTAGCCCATGAGCTGCGGCAAGGACGTGGGTGGTTCGACGGCCACGAAAGAAGAAGACGTACCAATCGATCGGTCGATAGCCACAGCCATCCACTAGTGAAGGTGCCAACAGTCATGGAGCTGGAGCTGGTGAAGGAGCGGCTCCATGAAGTCGGAGGCGAAGGCCACGGCTGAAAGAGTCAGAACGGCGACAGGGGATGGATATGCGAAACGTGCGAATAAGATGGAGGAGGAGGGAATGCGCCGGCCCCAGCACAGTGAGTAACCGCACGTCATGGTTTCCCCCTTTGTATGGTGGTGGTGTGTGGGGCGTTCGATTTGAATTGCCGGGCTTCTCACATCAGTTGGTTTTCTTTTTGTTTTGTTTGAATTTGCGCCAGGGTTTTTGTTTTTTCTTCTCGGTGCGGAATTTGAAAAGGACACATCGTCGCGTCGCCGGTCCAGTTTGCTTTTTCGTCCTCGTGAAGAACCAGCAAGCGACCCTCGAGCATTTACTGCACGAGTCAGAAAGCGCGAAAGCCTCTCCTCCACCTCCTCCTCCTCGTCCGCCCCTCCTCCACGTCCTCCGCCCCTCCCCCTCGCTTCTCCCGCGACCCCGACCCGTCCTCTTGTCTCTGCTCCGCTCCGCTCCGCCCCAGATTTCTTGGTTACCCGAAGCCACCAACGACAACCAACAGGATGGTGATGACTTTGCCAATCGCCCCGAGTGCCCACGGCATTGAACTTGGTGATCGCTTCCTCCACAAGCTTCTCGAGCTGTGCCATGTGAAGACCGCGCGCGAATTGTCCGCGCACGACTACAGCGTCGCTCTCGATGTGTGCTCGCTCGCCGACGAGCTTTTGATCGAGACGGCCCGTGTGAAGATGGACGCGGTGTCGGCGACAGCGTCTACGGTGAGCGACAGCCACAGCGACATGGCCTCGGAAATGGCTTCGGACTCGGACACAGACACTGCGTCCTCCACTCCGACTTCCCGTTCGCGTCCTTGTGTGGAAGCGACCACGTCTTCGTCGCGTCCAACCCGTACCCGTAGTGGATTTCAGAGTCGCCTCAAGCAACCGACACTGATTCGTTGGCCGTCGGCTCGTGGCCCATCGTCCGTGGACGGCGTGTACGCTCCTAGTGAGCACGAAGATGTCGATGAGGGCGATCAAACGCCGCTAGCGACTCGGACAAAGACGACGGCAGTGGCGCGAAAGCCGACCACTCCAACGAAGCGCATGTTGCTCACGAAACCCACAAAAGTAGTCCCTACTCGAGTGGCGATCCAGAAGCCCAAGTCAGCGCCAGTCAAAGTGCGCAAGACGACTAGTATGCCACGTGCGACAGCTGCGATTCTGACCAAGGATGGAGGGCGATCGACCCCAAAGTCTGCCCCGGTTCCGCTCCCGCTCCCGGTTCTGCTCCCAGTTCCGCTTCCGCTTCCGGTTCCTGCGACTGGCGCTTCGAAGCTCAAGCTCCGTGAACCAGCGATCGTGGTGCCCCACGTGCGAATGGTCTCGTCGAAGGTGGCTCCGATTCCCATTAACTACGGCAATGCGTCAGAATGTATCCTCGCACACGGCGTGGCCGAGCACGAGATCACCAAGGCCATCCATCAGCTCGGAGAAGCCCTTGTGTGGCGTGTGCAGCTCAAGGACAATCAGTTGTACGTGAACCGGCCTCCTTCTAGCCGAGGAGGGCCTGCGCAAGCCTCTATGACTGGTGAAGAGATCAAGTCCTCGCTTGTGACCGTCCATGGTTCGGTCGCACACGCCGTGGTGCAATCCCACGATGCATTGACGCGTGTCTCCCGAGTATGGATCGATTGGCCGTGGCTACGTGCTCGCCAGCAAAAAATCGAAGAAGTCGCGACGCACGTGTTCCACTGGATCGCGGACATGGTCAAGACGATTAATGATTGCCTCGACGTAGACACCACCGTCAATCAAGCTTCTCAGCCGCCTTGCTCTCCGTCGCCGTCGTCTGTCGGTGTATCCGTGTGGTGCAACAGCAGCTACAAACACCAAGAACCATGCGTCCAAGCAGATGTGCACAAGGCCCGAGCAGAGAAGACGATCTTGTCTCCGAGCAAACGTAGCATCGTCCGCGCAGAACACGCTGTGAGCTCATTCATCGTCCACGTGCTCGGCCAATGGGCTGCACGTGTCAAGACGGCGAATACGAATGCCGAGCATCTATCTGATACGATCGCCAAGCTGTCGTGTGCTTCTACGGACGTCTCCACTTCGGTCACGCGATGTCAGAAGGCGGTGGAATGGTGCGGAGACGACTGCACACCAGGCATGCAGAAATGGGCCACGACGCTCGAGAACGACTATGTGTTTGCGATCCATGCGATCGTGGAAAGCATCAGGCAGTATCAACTACAAGAACAAGGCCTCGCGACCGACGATCTTCCACTGCCGATGGGGTCTCGGGATGCGACTTTTCCTGGCAATGGTCGATTTACCGTCGAGTTCTACCGTCAGACGCAACGACAGATTGCCAAGTTGCACCTGCAGACGACCCAAGCATGTGGCAAGCCGTGGGAGGCCATGGACGCCATTCCATTCGCGTCGGACCCCATGACGGAAGTGAATCGAGTCGTCGAGAGTCTCGCAGCGTGGGTGGATCCGCGATTTGCCGCCGA
>JAADXL010000851.1:0-15518 GCA_023337755.1 Pythium aristosporum
GAACTTCACAGTGCCAAAGGCCAGCACTCACCAATCGTGTGAACACAAGCACCCCCTAATCGTTGATTGAACAAAACTTGGAATTGTGGTCTACTCGACTATCGGGTGATGTGGGAGTGAACTGAAATAGAGTTTCGGCGTCCACAAGTGCGACTAATGAGCAGCGGCGTCGTTGTGGGCCGCAGCATCATGCTGGGCCTCCGTTGCTTTGCCATCGTTGGTCGCTTTTCTGGAGGATGTGTCCTTCGATGCGAAGAATTCACAATTGGACCGTGTCTACAGTAGTTACGACGTTGTCACACGCCGATCTCTCATCACCACTATCATCACCACCACCACCAGTCTGAAGACTAACACATTAAAGTCAAATGCACCTATGAGTATGTAATAAAAGCCAAATGCACCTTCGCACTACACTCGTACCCCAGTCACCTCCAGTCGACCGCGTCTCATTTCTCTGCCATGAGTTCCACGAACCAGTTCCACGTGTTGGTTGGTGGCATCCACTTTCGCGACGACGCCTTCGGTCTCGACCGCAACAGACGCTTCATATTGATCTTGGTCTCTTTGTCGTCCAACGCAAAGCTAGAGATTTTCAAACCCGGATTTTTTCGCAGGACCTTCACGAACGCTTCACACAGCTGCTCGAAACTCTCACAAAGTTTCTCCACTTGCTCCCCGCTCGCTGTCTCCGCGACCACGGCTTCCACATGGATCGTGCGATGAAGAGACTTAGGGTCGCGACCGACCATGATGCGGCACGCAGCGATCTCTTCTTCCTTGTACATGATCCAGTCTGGTCCAGCGTCGAATTTGACGTACGGAGACACACTCGCGACGACCAAGTGATCAAACAGCGACGGCGACAGACCGAACTCGAAGTGGTACTCCCAGTGGACCCGCACGGCTTCATCCTCACACGTTTGCGTCATGTGGATGCGCAAAATGTCGCCGAGAAAGAGCCACGCGGCCGGTGTCTTGGTCTGCCAGAACGCTGGCACGATCAGATCCGAGTCCCACTCCATGACACCATCATCGTTGTCTGGATACACCAAGAGGAACATCTGCAGCACCTTCTTCATCGCTTCCATCTGATTCTCATCGTCGAGAGCCAGCCAATATGGCATGGCCTTCAGGTCGGCGTGCGACAGGATCTGCCCTGTGCTCTTGTGGTTGAAGATCTGGCGGATAAAGTCGATCAGCAGCAGCGGGTCGAGCACCACCGTGTTCTGGAACAAGTCGACGCCGAGGTCTTCATACCATAGCACATCACCAAGATCGTGGAGTGTCTGTAGAATGGTGCGACACACTTCAGGCTCGATCTTCAGCTCCGCAGGGAGCGAGTCCACAGGCGCAAACACTCGTGAGATCCGCGCGGCGAAGTCTTGATGCTTGGCCGCTTCTCGCATTCGCACGATCTCTGCCAGCGCACGAGAGTACGTGTCGGGCATCTGGAAGCTTCGGTCACTTTTGATGATCAAGTCTTCGATCTTGGTTCGTGCATCTTGAATCGGCTCGACCGACGTGCAGTTTACACAGAGAACGCTTGGGTCTTTGGGGTCCCCTGCCATCACTGCCTTTGCACCAAATGGGTCACTTTCCGGGCCCTCTTTAACCTCGTTGTACTTCATCTCGTGCACGACGGTCTCGACTTCCGCCAGCTTGGCCTTTAGCTGGTCCTTAAATAGCTTCCCTGTGACTTGGTTCTCGGCGAGCAGGTCCTCCTTCATGGCGATGAACTCAAACTCGGCGTCAGGCTGGCGCGCCATAATCATGCGGATCCAGCGCATCACCGTTCGGTCGATAAACTCGTTCATCAGCTGCGCTTCCTGCTTCTTCACATTCGCCATGATTGACGCTTGGAGAAAGGCAGTCGTAAATGCTTCGAGATCAATGCACACGAGATACAGCGTACGTGGAGAGAAGAAGAGCGAGTGGGCAACTTGATACGCGTCCTGCCCGGCGAAGTCCCAAAACGTCACCTCGTGGGTCTTGACTTTGTCATTACTACCAGTGTTGAGCTCGGAGAAGCGCAGTGGGAAGTGGTCGATGCCGATCGTGCGGTCGTCCACGTGGGCTAGTTGAGGTTTCTTGGACATGATAGATTTGACGAGACTGGTCTTGCCAGCGCAGCCGCATCCGACAAGACAGATCTTGCGACGGAGAACGATGTCCGCAGACTTCTTGAGTTCCTCAATGTATGCTTGCGTGCTGCTAGCTCCGCGCTTGATAACCTCGAGGGGGATTTCTGTGAAGGGGAGGCCGTCAGCATGTTCCTGCCTCCATAGAAGCATGCAGATTCGCAGCGCAGGGGCTTCTTCCCCGGCCTTGCCACTGGATACCAACTCGTCGCACATGGCGTCCCATGTAGCGCCCAACGCCACGAGCACTTGTAGCGTTTCCAATGTCTTCGTGGTCACACCACGACCATAGCGATCAGGTCGAAGACTACAGTGCAGTGGTTCGTGACCATTCTGTGAGATGGCACATGGAACAAAGAAAAGTCAGGGGATCGGTTCACAATATGAATCTAGATGGGAATGGTTCAACATCGGCTGTTGTGGTCCACGCACGTTGTTTTTCGCGTGGAGATTTGCGCCGAGTTCGAGTAGCGCACGCGCGACGTCGCATTCGGCGGATTCACATGCGTAATGAAGAGGCTTTTCTCCAGATTTCTAGAGTTATTATGTTCACACACCAAGAGAAATCTCCACTTGCCACACCTTTCGCGCGACAGAGAGAGAACGAACCTTGTTAGCTACGTTGGGATCTTGGCCGATCTTCACAAGTAGCTCCACAACCGGCAAATGACCATTTGATGACGCTGCATGAAGTGCAGTCCATCCATCCTGGTGACATCACCGCATCGTTCACACACCACGCCCGTTAGACCGACGCCACATCCACTGACAGAAAAGCGCGACAAGACTTCAAATTCCAACAAACCTTAGTAGCGGCATTGGGATCAGCGCCGGCATTGAGGAGCAGCTCCACGACCGGTAAACGACCGAATGCTGACGCGTAATGCAGTGCGGTCCCTCCATTCTGATATTTCGTGAGTAATAGAACCAGTCGTTAGCCCATAATCACAGGCCACATCCACAGCGCCGACTCGTTTCCGCACAAAAAGCCAAGCGGAAGTTTGGCGCAGAGCAGAAAGCAAACGCACCTCAATATCATCATCGGCCCCATTGACATCCACATTTCCGCTATCAAGCAGTGCGCGCACCGCCTCCACGTCGCCCCATTCACTCGCCCACAGCAGATTGTCTAGGTTCTCCGTCTTCTCCTCTGGCGTTTCCATGTGCTTGGCGCTCATCTTCTCGCAGTAGACATCAACCCAACTCATGCCTCCGAAAGCGCATATGATGCATCACACAACAGAGGTATCCAGTTCGTAACTCTACCAATTTGGGATGGACTGATAGTGGTTAATTCTAAATCTGAAGTTTCGCTCTCGAAGCGAATCATCAGTAATCATTCGCTTATTGCCCTTTGAAGATCCACACAACCGTCGGCGTGACGTAAGTCAGAGATTCGTTGTAGAGTCAGCAGTATAGTGGTTGAGTACGAGATGTAATCCTTTTCTTTTTTAGTTTCGATCACTGCATCGTGTGTGTGTGGTGTATTTGTTGCTTCGGCAGGAGGCAAGGCCCAGCCGGAAACTTGCACATACAAAGAACATTCCTAGGTTAGGCCACCGCATGCACACAAAAATGGGCAAGTACACGCTATCAGCGTACGACCCTTACGCATGCGCCTGGCCTGGGCTCGCGTTTTGCTCGCGCCTTTTCGTCTTAACTTTGTCTTCGTGCTTGGTAAGATCCGCCACTTAGGCGTGAGTTCTTCATGGCTAGCCATCAGATGATGATGATGAAGAGGTGAGCACCATTAATTAAACGTTCTCTTAGAGTCTACAGCCGATTTCTTACTGGACTAGAAGTCGAGCAAAGTGTTGGGCTTGCCGATGTGCAAAGTCGGGGCCAAGGATACGCTCGAGCTCTGCATGTTGCACTCGTGAGGTTGGGTGGTGGACTTGGCTGTTGCTCTGGGTGTCCATGGCGACGCTGGCCACCGCGACAGTATCTTGTTGAAACTGAGCAGGTGGGCTGCCCCCTGCCCTGGATTTACTCGGGACCCACCTTCGAAGTACAGGTTGTACTGTTGGGCGGCGGGTCCATCGTCGCTTGCTGACTCGACGTCTTGCTCGGGATCGCAGTTCTTCAATCGCGGCCAGCTAATGGACACTCACTCGGACACAGCTGCCTTCCGCGAGGTGCTGCAGTTTGGAGCTTTCCTGCGGCAGAGAGCTGCTGCCACAGAGACACGACCCAACGATGTGAATGCTCGGTTGCCAGTAGCGGCCGGCAACGTTCATGAACTTGCGCTCGCCGGCGTACGATGTCCACGTGCGTAGCTGTGTACGTCGTGCTAGCGCTGGTCATTCGGCTCTCCCCCCGCGAGATACACCATCTCCGTGCCTACAACGAAATGGCCGATGCGGCAGCCAACGTCGCCATGGTCACGAAGCAAGCAGCCACGTGCATCATCCAACCACCCGAGCGCAGCACGCCTCCCTAGTGCACCTCCTCGGTTCCGACTTCGCCCAATGACAAGTCCACCACTTTGCTAGACTTGAAGTCCAGTAGGAAGCCCAAGCGCGGCTGTAGAACTCTACTAAAAGAGCAGTTCAATGGTACTCAGTTCATCATCATCATCTCCCCCCGCGAGGCGATTACCGCGGCACCAACTCGGGTGTCAGCATGCTCTTTGTGATCGAGCACTCCCTTATCTCTTCCTGAGTGTCATGCAACTCATGCTTGACGGCCGCAAACGTTTTCTGCGAGCGCGCTGCGCGATTCTTTGGCAGCGCCGCGCCCGCAGAGGAGTCGTACGTCCTCATATCGGTGCTTCTGTCCAGTGCCGTCTTGTTTCCCATGGTAGGCTTCTCGGGATTCGCCATGTTCACGGAACTCGGCCAAAACAATACTGCTCTTACTACTACAGTAGATCTCATAGGGACGCCTCCGCCTTGGGTGGCGATGCAGTCGATTGAATCCCTCTTTGTTGAGATGGTGGCGGCGCTGCGGTGTCCCTGCATGGCGAGTTGCACAATGTTGAGCGGTGGTCACGGCCATGATAGAGTCAGGACAGAGGACAGGGGATGGAGGGGCCAAAGGCTCCGGGGCTAGGCTGTTGGTGCTAGAGATACTGGCAGTGAATTTCCAATTGAGGCTGCAGGTTCAGCCCCTCCGATACTTTTGTTTTTGAGTTTTTTTTTGTAAATCGACTTCAAAGTTTGGTATCATAATTTGGTAATAAACCTCTTTTTATGGGAAAGGGCGTTAAAAGATTCAGGTCCAGATACAACTGCTGTTGTCAAAATAAACGAACAACGTCAAAAATACCTGTTTCGACAGGGAAAGTGCCTAAATAGCTTACAGACACTTTATGTTTTCTTTGGAAATTAACATAATTGCTGTTTAGCCACCATAAACACGATTTACGAAATATCTAATCTGAGAGAAAAAGGGATAAATGGGTCCAACATGGGAAGCTCACTGTTCCATGGAAGCGAGAATGGCGCCAGCGGCGGCCGACGAGGCTCGGTACGTCGTCCAGATCGTGGTCCTCGCCGCCTGCAGCGCCGGCAGACTGAACGTGCGCGCGACTGTGACGTAGGGCTTGGCGTACTCGCGCACAGTCTGGCCGAGCGGCGTGGCCGCGACAAACTCGAGCGGCTCGGCGAGGCAGCGCACATAGAGGCGATCAAAGAGACTGCCGCGGTGCGCGACAAAGACCGTGTTGCGGTGGAGCCGCAGCGCCGCCTGGAAGCCGGACTTGGTCACGTACGAGCAGAGCAGATAGCTGCCGCTGATTTTCTTGACCGTGAGCTCGAGGTCATCGAGCGGGGTGACGAGACACGAGGGGTACGCGCCGAATCCCTCCATTTTCACGATGTCCCCAACGGCCGGTTCCATGCCATGCGGCTCGTACTGCAAGACGACGCGGACTTCGCCGAGCATGAGTTCCTTCTCGGGCTGCTTCTTCTGTGCGGCGCTGCTGCCTTTCTTGCCAGCAGCTCCAGTTGCTCCCGGGGGCAGTACCATGGGCATGCCGCCGCTGAGCGTGATCCACTTGTCCATGACGTCTTCCTTTCCTTCGATCAGCGGCGTGAGGTCCACGGTCGCCGTGCCAATGACCGAGCCGTTCGTCATGCCCACGACCTCGGTCGCGCGGCCCGTGAGCGAGTCCTCATTCATGACATCCACAATCAGCTCGAGGCGCACGTTCGAGTGGTCGTCCAATTGCGAGCCGTGCTTGGCGTCCAGCAGCTTGTGGATCTTCATCTCGTGGAGCTCGCGGCGCCACGTCGGGTTGTCATTGCTCTCAATCGTCGCGCTGCGCGCGGTCTGCTTGCCCAGCCGGAAGATTACATAGGGGTTACACGTGCGTACCCAGAACATGGACGCGGCCGCGCGCAGGTTACGCGCCTCCAGGAGCCGGATCGTGACGGTGCCGGCCACGCCGTCCTGGTGGTGGAGGTGCTTCTCGAAGAGAAACGCGGGATCATTGACGCGATCGCCGGGCACGGGAGTCGCCATTTTGTTGGAAGTTGGCCGAGTTGGCGTTAGGAAAGTTGGGAGAACGGGCCAACAGAAGGCGCCGCGTCCCGGCAAGAATGTGGAATGGTGAAGCTCTTCGAGTGTCGAAGTTGACGCTGGATTCGTCGATACGGGTTCGAAAACCTGTAATTCGTAACAAAGCGTTAAGAACTTGATACTTCCTGTTAAAACCGGAATCGAGAGGGGTACGGTTACGTATCGTTTGATGAGGTTACGCTTTGAGTTGGCCACCAATCATTTGAAGCCGTTGCCTCTGTGAAGAGCTACTAACAGTCACGCCCTGATTGACAGGACCGAGGATCGCCGGCCTTCTTCCACTTCGTCGCTGAGCTGCTCTTCGCCACACGCCGCGTCGCTCCTGGCAACCTCTTCATCTTTAGCTCTCTTGCGCATCAGTCTGTGCGACTCCGAGTCTCTGGATCGTCTTAGAAGCTAAGCACCATGCCGCCGAAACTCAAGGGCATCAACTCGAAGAAGGCGAGCGCCGACAACCCGCACCGCGCGATCCCCAAGCGCCAAAAGGCCGCCAACATGCGTGACAAGTCGACCATCAACCGGCTCAACATGTACCGCAACAGTGGACCGATCCGCAACAAGAAGGGTAAGCTCGTCGGCGGCTCGCTCATGATGGGCGACAAGGCCGGCGGCCAGGCCATGTCGGGTGGCCAGGCGCGCATTCAGCCGGACCGCCGCTGGTTTGGCAACACGCGCGTGATCGGCCAGAAGGAGCTCGACAAGTTTCGCAACGAAATGTCGCTCAAGCAGGCCGATCCGTACTCGGTCGTGCTGCGCACGCGCAAGCTCCCCATGGGGTTGCTCCAGGACGCCGACAAGGTCGCGCGCATGAAGCTGCTCGAGACCGAGAGCTACGAGGACGTCTTCAACGGCAAGCGCACGCGCAAGCGTGCCAAGATTGCCGCGAATGATTACGAAGCGCTCGTGAGCCGCGCGGCTGAAAGCGCCGAGACGTACGGCTCCAAGGTGGACCGTAATATCGTCGTGGAGCAAGACTTCAAGGTCGAAACATCTCATGACGTGTTCAGCAAGGGCCAGTCGAAGCGCATTTGGGGCGAACTCTACAAGGTGCTCGACTGCTCGGACGTTGTGATCCAAGTCTTGGATGCGCGCAACGTGCCGGGTACGCGGTGCGAGCACGTGGAGAACCACATCAAGAAGAACGCGAGCCACAAGCACCTCATCTTTGTCATCAACAAGTGCGATCTCGTGCCCAACTGGGTCACCAAGAAGTGGGTCCAAAAGCTCAGCGAGACTACGCCGACCATTGCGTTCCACGCGTCGCTCAACAGTCCGTTTGGCAAGGGCGCGCTGATCAATCTGCTGCGGCAGTTTGCTAAGCTTCACCAGGACAAGAAGCAAATCTCGGTCGGTCTCATTGGCTACCCGAACGTTGGCAAGAGCTCGGTCATCAACGCGCTCCGCAAAAAGAAGGTTTGCAAGGTCGCGCCGATCCCGGGCGAGACCAAGGTCTGGCAGTACATCACGCTCATGCGGCGCATCTTCCTCATCGACTGTCCGGGGATCGTGTACGACCAGGGAGACGACGAAGTCGAGACGGTGCTCAAGGGCGTCGTGCGTGCCGAAAAGCTACCGCAGCCCACAGAGTTCATCCCAGCGATTCTCGATCGTGTCAAGAAGGAGTACATCACCAAGGTGTACGGCATTGAAACCTGGAAGGACGAATTCGACTTTCTCGAGCAGCTCGCGATCAAGTGTGGCAAGCTGCTGCAGAAGGGCGAGCCCGACTTTCAGAACGTTGCCGTGCAGATGATCAACGACTACCAGCGTGGGAAGCTGCCGTGGTTTGTGTCGCCGCCCATGAAGGACGAGGAGCTTGCAGCGCTTGCGGGCAATGACGCCCCGCTCAACGAAGCCGAAGCTGAGGTTGCGGAAGAGGAGATTGACGACGACGAGGTCACTGGAGAAGACGAGGATGATGAGGCCGATGCGAATGACGATGGCGACGACCAGAACGAAGAAGAGATCGACGAGGAGGAATAGACGATCTACGGGCGGGCTGGCTGGAGTGACAGCGTTGTTTTGTTCTTGTCAGAGAAACCCAAATTTTATATAGTAAAGCTACGCACCGCTGATTGGAGTTTTGGAAAGTTTACGAGTTGAACAGTCTCTTTGTGACGCTTCGTTCGCGAGTGGCGGTGCAGGTTCTGTGCGGGAAAATGACAACGCAACGCGTGACGTGTGAGTTGTCTTCTGGCGCGTCTTCATTGTCCTCGAGATCGTCGTCACCACGCATCTCACCAATTACGCGGCTGCGACACGCTCGACAAGTCCACGAGCAACTGCAGGAACGCAAATGGACGGATCGAAGCAGCAGCAAAGCTAGCATCGCGGAGCCGAAGACAGCCAGCCGTGTGGTTCCACATCCCAATCGAAGTGACCACCGGCAGCATCTCCACCGTCAAGAGGCAGCGAGCATCGAAGCGCTGGCTCAGGATCTTCAACAGTCAGAACAAGACAACGGATCAAGCGACTCACTGATCAATCGGGTAGAGAAGATTGGTGCGAACGAGAAGAATGCACTGGTCGTGCATCTGCTACAGCGAACGGCGTTGCTCGAGGCGCAGCGTAACGACGTCGTTGTCGTCGGCGAAAAGCTCACGACGCAGCTCGTACAGCAGCAGCACGAGCTTCGGGTGCGGTTCCGCGCGCAGATGACGCAGTTGCAGGAGCAGCTCCACGAGGCTCTCAATAATCACCCCGAGGTTGCACGCCTAGAGGAACAAATCGTCCAGCTCCAGAACGCCAATCGAGAGAGCGACCAGAAGCTGCTGTTTGCCGCTCAAAAGCTGCACCGCAGTCGCCAGCGTGAACGAGCGCTGCGCCTGGAGCACGAAAGCGATCCACTCTTGTGGGATCTGTGAGTGTGTTGCACACAATAAACAAACACCACACACAAAACCATACAACATGCATTTGAAAGCCACTCTCCGACGTCACCATTGAAGCGTGAGTCTTCTTCTGCCTGCATTGACTTACCTAAGATTGGACCTTGGAGTCGGCCGAGAGAATCGGCGGTCGGTAGCAGTCCGGAAGGTACTTGAGCTGAAACGAGTTGAACGCATACTTGTTCTTGCCCGTGTTGGCGAGCACATTCACCCGGCGCACGCCACGTTCGCGCATGGCGTTACACAGGTGCACGCCCTGTTTCACGTGAAACTTGTCGACCAGCAGACGGGAACACTCGAGCGTGACCGACATAGCCGTGCGATCTTTTCCGCTCTTGCAGCAGGTCGTACGGCCGGCACCGAGACGGCGGCACAGATCGCTTGATTCGATCAGGATATTGACATTCTTCTTTTGCACACTCGTCTTGCGTGATTGGTTCAGCTTCTCTGCGAGAATCTTGATTTGGATCTCAAGATCGGGAAGATCCTTGATGCGTTGGGGATTTGGCGGCTGCATCGCCATAACGTGGGTCTGGTAAACTTCAAAGTAGCGAACTAGACGGTTCGCACTCTCGAAATTGATGTCATCCTGCATGCTCGTGTCGAGGACATGGTTGGCCACCGACTGCATTTCGTTGATACCTTGCGTGAACATCACGCCGTGCACTTTTAATGCGTGGCCCTGACGAAGCACGTCGGGGAGCGTCGCAAATACATCGCTCGGTAATGAAAAGCTCGCCACGACATTTCGCCCATCATCCGAGCCCGTGATAGTGACACACTTGGCACACTTGAGTTTGGGTTTTTTCTCGGTTGACTCCTCAACTTGAAGACTCACAGACGAGTTGAGCCACTGCACACCCTCGTACATGTCTTCGATCATGCCTTTCTCGTTCTTGATCGTGCTCAACAGGGACTCCATGCTGAGGAGGAATCCTGTTTGGCACATGAGTTGAAGTCGCTCTTGGTGGCGTGCAGACTGATTCGCAGCCAGCCCGATTGTACTGAGGAACGAAGCGGAAGCAATCGCAAGGATTTGGCATCGAACGATATCTTGGCGCTGTTCGATGCGCTCCAACATGCGCATGTCGTTCTTGTCCTTGGCTTGCGCGAGCGATTGCTGAAGGCGGCGCAAGCCACCTTCTTTAAAGCCCAAACAATGAGCAGCAGGGCATCCGTGAGTGGTGACGGTGTACACGAGCTCATCACCACTGGCGCCAGTGGCCTTCTCCCGCGATCCTTGTTCCTTGCTCGTAGCTGGCGGGTTCGAAAGCGCAACGCGTCGTGCGCGCACAACGTGGCAGTTAAGGTTGGTGGGCATAAACTCCGACCGCTTGTCTTTCTTCTGTGTGCTGCGCTTGAGACAGCCCGTAATGCCGGGTTCCATGCCATTTTCGAGCATCGCCAGCAGCTTCTCGTAGTACTCTTCGCATTCTTCGTAGGAAGCGTAAAGCTTCTTGTAGTGTTCCACGCGGTTCTCACCATCGCGAATCATGTCAATGTGGCTTTTGATCAAGTCTCCTGACTCAGTACGGCTGTTGGGTGACGACGGAATCTGCTCGTACTTCCTCTCGACTTCGTCGATAACCGATTGGGCATCGTGCATGCGCCGTAGATTTCTTTGTTGCACAAGGCCTATGTACTTTGCAGCGACGGAAATGGAGCAATACGAGGCCGATAGTTCCTCCGAAATGAACACCTGCGTTGCGTCCGATGAGTCGCTGTCGCCGCGGACCATGCCACCGTAAGCTCGCGATGACGGATATCCTTTTCCAGCTGATCCCAATGGTGGAGCAACGACTTCGAAAGACGGGCCACTTCCCGACGTGGGCTTGTCCTTCGGCGATGAAGACTGAGCGAACATGTCAGCCGATGTCTCCGTCCGCATGTCAAACGGCACAATGTCTGCGACAAAGTGGCGCTTCGCATAGGTGTAGGAGTGCCCAAGATTGAGGCTTTCACTTGGCCGGATGCGGTCGATGACGACGAAATAGTTTTGCTTGGACGGTGCGAGTTTCGATCGTTGGCATTCGAGCACAAGCGTCGACTCTCCCGAGAACAGCAGGTCCACGTGCGGGATACGTACAAGTCCGAGTGACTGTTGGGAACTCAGCGCTTCGGAACTAAGACTCAACATCGAGAAAACCTCGAACTGGAGCATGAGGTTACGCCCACCGCTGATAGGAACAGGCAGCAACGCGCTGAAGTCGCGAGCAAAAAAGTCACCGCCACACGCGCGAAGTGAAAGAGCACCCTGCACTTCTGTGCGCCCAAGTTCTTTGGAGTCGCCTCTGTTCTCAAGGTTGATCGACGTGAGCACGACGAGCATGTGACTCACATCCTGGGCACCACGGCAGCCGATCGAGACCGACAGTTCAATGCTGGGCACTGGCCGAAACGTCGGGAGACTAAGGTTTCGCGCACGTGTGTCCGAGCTCGATGATGTGTCGTCTCCTCCACCGTCAGCTGCAAGACTAGATCGGAAGTTTTTCTTCGATGTGGGATCAAAACCACTGGTCGGCATTCGGGAAGCGAGCAACCCGCAATCATCATGGAGTTTGCGGGCATCGTCGTACGCGGTAGACCGAGTCGAAAGCACGCTGCTAGCGCTATACGAGCGGAACAGCCGACGCTGCTGTGCCACCGAAATCTTCCCACTCCCACTTCGTTTCGACTCGACGAGTGTCTTGCGCGCGGAATCGTTGGCCGAGTCAATGCTCTTGATACGAGCATTGCGAAGAATCCGCTCGCGCTCTTCGGCGTCCATGAAGCCTGTCTCTCGGTTCTTGACGGATTCGTCGGCTGCCGCCTGGATTGCCCGTGAGTCTGTCGAGTGGCGCTTAACCTTAAGATTGGGATGGTCAGCTGGTGGTGGTGGCATCTTGGCCACCTCAATGGCTTCCAGCTTGTGTGCCTTGAGTTCTGTGGAATCGTCCGACGAGCTTCTTGGCGGCAGCGAATCTTCCGGCATAGGTTCGAGACCCGTCTCCGAGACTCTTCCGGATTTTTCGAGCTGCGAGCCGTTACCAGACAACCGCATCTGTACCAAAGATGCACTCATCGAATCGCGCCCCGATCCACGCAAGCTTCTTGCCACAGCCGCTGCTTCGGCCTCGACCGCTCGTTTGGTTACGCAACGTTGAATAACCATTGTCCACGTCTCTGCAGACTGAAACCCGTCTTCGGCGACCAGTACGAGCTTGCGGCCTTCGTGTTCGACCGTGAACTTGCCAGGAAACGCCTTCTCACTGGGGCTTGGCGGTGTGACCTTGGTGTGCCCGTCGATTGTAATCTCGCCCAGCTTGACGAGGTTCTCCTGCGACGAGTAATACGCCAACACGTTCACATCGCGCCGCAGAATGAAATACCGGCGGCGCCAACTCTTCCAGAACGACCCTTGCTTGACGAGATACCCGGAAAAGAGAATGTCCGCGTCCGAGAACTGCTCCACATCGCGGCCGTTGACGTTGAGGCTCTTCCGGCGCTTCATCTTGACATCGCCTTGATGGGTGTCACTATGTTGCTGCTTCATGATCGCCCTGTTCTTGAAGATACCCGCCGCGCGCGAGCCTTCCTGCGTGTGGTAGAACTGGTCCTGGAAGCGGCCGCTCGCCGACACCATGAGCTTCGGCTTGGTCTCTTTCATGGAGGTCTCCTTGGCGCCGCCACGCGTCATGAGCGCCGCGATTTCCTCGAGCGCGAGCGACGAGTCGGTCTCGCTGGTCTCGCTCGCGTAGCTTGAGGTGGTGCGGCGCGGCGACGACGACGGCGAGTCCGTGTGCGAGCTTTTCACGGACGCCGGCACCGCCGAGTGGCCCGTGAACACGGGCGCATTCATCGAGCGTCTCTCGTGCGGAAGCTTTCCCCTTGGTTTCCCTTTGTTGCTTTTTCGTGGATGAAGCGAGGGGAGAAGGAAAAGGAAATATCGCAAAGGCACAGTAACCCACAACGAAAGTGATGGGCACGTGACCTGATTTCTGCAACTCAACATTAGTGAATGACTTAACATCGCCAGATGAAGTTGCGCAATGGAGGTGAGGAAAAAAATGAATGTGGTGTGGTGCACACGATTGCACCCGCGCAACGGGTTCAAAAAAATCCCCACCCACCAAAGGTGAACTATCCAGCCAAAGGCGAATACGAGATGTCGACGGACTCGTTGCTGTACCCGCACGTGCGCGTGATGCGCGGCGCCGACAGCGCGGCCGCGTATCTGCAGCTCGTGCAGCAGAGTAACCAGGCGCACACGCTGCTCAAGAGCGGCGAGCTGGCCGAGTGCGAGCGGCTCTACCGGTCGATTCTGCTCAACCAGCCGAATGCAGGTTTTGACGACGTGTCGATTGCGCTCACGAAGAGCCACTTGGGGGAGACGCTGCGTCGCTTGGGCAAACTCGACGAGGCCGAGAAGCTGCTCGTGGAGGCGCTTGAAGTGCGCGAGCGCCATGACCGTGATTCTGGGATTACGATTGCGCTGTCGGACAGCAACATCACGCGCGACGAACTGGCCAAGGTGTACGAGGCCAAGGGCGACTGCGTGCGCGCACTCGCGACGCGCATTGAGGGCCACCGCATCTGCGGCTTTGGCGACTGCGAAGCGCTCGAGTACAAGGATCTCCAGGCCTGCAGCCGCTGCAAGAGCGTGTTCTACTGCGGCAAGGCCTGCCAGAAGGCCGACTGGAAGACCCGCCACCGCGCGCTGTGCCAACCGCCGGCGGCCAAGTGAGCAAGAATCGATTGGAATGCGGAAGGATGGGCGGCAGCATAGTGCTCAGTTGCATGTACAATGATGATTTCTACTACGACGTAGTTAGCAGAGACACAAGAGAAACAGTTTGCACGGATCTGACACATGAGCTAGTCTGGCGTGGACCTGTGTGGCCATTTGGGGAGCTCTCTGCCTGGACTGCGAATGCAAGAGCGGAAAGAGCCCCACGTTGCGGAGTATTTCCATCGGGACCAAGTGATGGAGAGTGAACCGCTATTTAGCAAACCTAGAGATGGCTTCTGATGATATCCATATCACGTCGAGCCCACTCTTCGTCGGGTGAGATCAGAGAGTGGAAAGAGTCCCCGTGTCATCACACCTACAGTGAAGCTCATCTCAGGTGGGGGAAAACGTTTTGCAGTTGTACAACTACACACTGTTGGGCCCCAACAGTGCGTAGCAATGGCCGCCAGCACTTCACGAGAATGCGCCCGCCTCCCTCTCTCTCTCATGTACGCCGACTATAACTCTGGGACTACGTTGGGTCACGCCTTCAAAGGCTGCAGCCACCACGACTTACTACTCCAGTGAGATTCCATTCCATTTTATTCGAGTGAGATGACCAACCAGCCGATGGACACAGCAGCAGCAGCAGTTGCTGGAGATGGACCCGTGAGGTTTTAGACACCAATTGACGAGCTGCTTGGGCATAGCTTACTAGCGCCGACTGCTCTGCTCGCAGTTTCACTAAGAATCCACAGCATCAGGCATAACCAGCGGGACGCCCTCTGTACAAGCATCCGAGTCATGAGATCTCAGTCACACCAAGAGGAACAGCAGCACACCACGAGCGTTTCACCGCCGATGCAACTACTCTTTTGAAGTCGCGCTTTCGCTCCGCCTCTACGCTAACCCTCCATTCCGTTCCTACAGCACATAATCCTAGCATGAGCGTCATCAGCATTTTACGGTACTTTCTTCGTGCTCCATGCAGTATTTTGTTGCTTGTTATCTTCTTTCTCCATGCATTCGTTTTCTCGGTATTGTTTGTCTTCTTCTTGCTTCATGCAGTTCTTTTTGTTGGAGTTTCTTCGTGCTCAACGCACTCTTTTTCTTGGGTTTTGTTGGGGTTTCTTCTCTTGCTTCATGCACTTCGTTTTTCTTCTTCTTCTTCATTTCTTCCATGCTTTCATGAACGGTCGCCCATGCAGCCATCCCAAACCTGTCTCAAACGTTAGAAGCAGCACACAAAACCCAGACTCC
>JAADXL010000852.1:0-15459 GCA_023337755.1 Pythium aristosporum
ACCCCCCGGAGCATGATCGATTGCGACCCCACACTCGCCAGAATTCATGATCTAAAAGCTGCTAGCCCCGAAGCGAAGCGGAGGGCGCTAGTCCCCGAGCGCTCTAGCGCAGCGGAGCGGGCGCGAGCGAGATGGCCCGGAGCGATAGCTCCGGAACGGTCACTAAGGATTGATTTCGCCCATCAAGAGACGGGGCAGATTCTGTACTTTTTTGGTCATGTTCTCTGTATTTTTGCTATGGTCTCAGCGTGATGGGGCTTGCATCCCGTCCCCTCTCTTCGTTTTCATGGAAGCAGATCACTTCACTGATTCAGTGAAGTCAGTGAAGTGATCTGGACACAAAGACTCCTTCTGCATCATGCCGTGAATCACGGTCCGTGTTACTGTGCTGTAGCCTTGATCCCCCAGTCTCGCCGATCCCGCCGCTCTGCATTGTACACGATCTTCCGCGGCGCCCGCTCATCCAGCGCATCCACACGCTGTCGCTGATGCTTCATCTCTGCTATACACACTGACGCTGCTTCGAGCCTTCGAGAGTTAAGCGGATCGAGGCCAGCTCGACTCATGGCAGTCGAGTCCATCCTGAAGGGACGCCAGCTCCAAAGCACCCGGCTACTCCTGCAACGACCTGCATGGGTACAAGACTGCGCGCCAGCCTGGCAATGGAACGATGGCGTGAACACCACCAGCAGCGCTAGCACCAGCGGCCACTTGTCCGTGGTGCCATGGATTTGCCGTAGCTATCGACGCTCGGTTCGGCGTATGCGTCTCCAAGTGAATGACGCCGAGAAATCGCTGAACGGCTCGCGATGGCTGATCGCGCGTAAAGCACAGGACGCCACGCAGCTCAGCCGGCCGGAGCGCGAGCTCTTTGAGCAGAACACGATCGCGTCAGCGATCATGGTCGTTCTGCAGGTCGGCTCGGCGCCGGTCATCTCGCAAGTGTGCTCGTCCATGATCAACAACTACACCAAGTTCCAAGCCACAAGCAACCGCGGGGACGTGGACAATCTGGACGACGACGTGGCGTCCTGCATCTGTCTCACTCATTAGCGCCGCCATCATGCGGTTGCTCAAGTCCACCGCGACCTTTTGCTTTCAGTTCAAGGCGTCGTGCCGCCAGAACATGGCGCTCTTCGACGACTAGGACCACGGCCCGGCCGTTCTGCTCACGGCCGAACTGTCGCCCCACACGACGAGAACGGCAAAAGACCTCTCGAGCAGGACGCTGGATCGCCTGGCCGAATGCGTCTTCACGTTACGACACAACACCATGGCCATTTCGTTTATGCCGGGCAGCCAGCTGATCAGTTCCGCTCGTACTCGCGATCTTCCCACTGCTCCTTGCGAGCTCGTACTCGCGATCTTCCCACTGCTCCTTGCGAGGCGCATGACGCAGACGTTTAGGAGAAACACGCTTCCCGACGAGCTGGCGAAGCTTTTGTGAACCTATTCGTACCGTGCAGCATGTGCACACTCCTGGCGCTCGTGCCCGTGGGACCAGCGCCGATAGTGTCTAATCCAGGTCACCGCCACAGCAGGTCTCATAGTGTGGTCTAGTGACCAAAGCCATTCCTAGCAAGTAAGAGAAGTGGGACCTAAAATAGAATCACACCATACTTGGTCACAGAAAATGACAAAGTACGAATTTTCAAGCTGCTTCAGCTCGGAGCACGCGACGGGATGGCCACGGCAACAGCACCGAAGGACTACGCACGATGGAGACAGCTGCTCCTCGTGCCAGACACCACCACAAATGAGTTGTACGACGTAGACCAAGGCATTCGACAATGCCTGCTGCGCGCGTTCGGCTTCCACGACGAGTATCTGTCGTACTCGTCATCAAACAGCACACAACGACAGGCTCGTCTCAAGAGCGAAGGGCACAACTGGTCGTCCGTCTCTCGCGTCTGGTGCGCGTTCCGAACTGCGCCGAAGGTTAATTTTATTCATTGGACTTTTGATTCTTTCAACTGCGGGTCGCTTCGCAGCACGCAGCTTCCGCGCACACTTTAGACCCGTTCACCACGCATGCGCGAGGGATCTTCATGGATAAAGGGCGGCGTCTTTTCATCGCCTACGAACCAAGGGCGTTCACTGATGGTATTTCGCACTGGCTCGACAGCAGTCTGAATGACTTTGCGAAAATGTATAAATCCTACATCCGCCTCCTCGTCTACGACAGCCAGACTACATCTAGTGACTGCGAAAAGCGTGTTATCCCGTTTTGGATTGTGCTGCTGGGAGAAGTTCTGAGGATCGCTGATGCGGCCTCCAATGAAACTATACACCTTGAACCCATTTCAGTTGGTATACACATAATCGGAAAATACCGAAGACTTACGGTTCACCGACGTGGAGGGAAACACCCCAAAATGGACACCAACTTGTAAGTCCTGTACATGCATGAGGAGGTTAATGCAGTGGCTGATACTCCACCACATCATTAGTTCAGTCCTAAGGAACGCACCAAGCAAGTTTCACTGTGAAAAGTCTCGCTCTATTGATCAATATAGTCCTAGCTACTCGGCGAGTCTAGAACCTCACCCCTCCTCCTCTGCATCGCCTCCCGAGTCAAAGCCGAGGTCCGGCTCCATCGGCTCGGCCTCACTATTGTCGCTGGCTCCCTCAAGTCCACTGCGGTCACCTTCCCAAGTCTTGATCAGGACCTTGCTGTCGCTCGTGATGGCGTACTTGAACTGTCCAAAATGCCATATTGTCAGTCCAGGATTTAGGCAGATAGTGCCTCAAGAGACACATCGTATCGGCCTTGCCTTCGTTCGCGACTTGCTGCGGCGCCAAGAGATGCATAAGATCAGCGGCCGCCATCCTTCCTCTTGGCCGAGCAACGGGCGGTGGCATGGACATCTCCGACGGCACCGGTGCCGTCGGCGCGGGTGCGGGTTATATCAGCGTGGGATGCGCAGATCACAACAAGCAACTAGCGGCAGCGGTGCCGCCGCCGACTCGTATACTCATCGCGGCACCTACGCGCAAGAATACAAACCATTCATCACCAACGTCAGCAAGGAAATCATCACCACCAGGTTTGGTTTTAATACATATCATGTCCTTCCATCACTTTGTGATGACTTTGTGACTTGGCCCAAGTTGGGCCTTCTTGGATTTATTCAGCTGAAAATGAAAACAGGTGGCTTGATTGGGTATCTGTTTGTGTCCATTGTCTGACCGCTTGTCCACTCATTTGGATTTCGGCAAGACCCGCATGAGACCCATATTCAAACCTACGACCTCCACGCAAGACCTACCAAAAAAAATACTCTGACCTTTTGTGAGATCCGATCCCGTTCTGACCCGGAGGGAATCCTTCCCCAGCGCCAGACGCGGAATCTACGACCTGGTCTCGAATGAGGTTTATGCACGATCAATTGGACACATGACGCCAACGAGTCTTCCTGCCGCCACACACCGTGGTACTTCATTAAGGCCATTAGGTGCAGAGAATGAAATTGTGCCCATACATTCAATGAAGTGTATACATGTACAGAACCAGTCTTGAGACGGTGGGTGCTCTCCGTTGCCTTTCTCTTCACGTCAGCGAGACTCACATTCTTCGACAAGCCACGATAGCGTACTTGGAACTGCATACACGAAACGCAGCAATCTCGGATTAGAACGGACTGGGGGTTGGTGCTTCGCAGTCACTGTCTCTCACTTGTCTGTTCAGCTCGGCGTGATTTGGCGACAAGCTGCCGGAACCACTCCCACGTCGCTGCTGGAGGCATCCACTTGACCGAGTCCTCGGGCGCCGGCATCTGCACGAGTCGCTTCATGTTGATTTTGTTCTCCTCGTCGTCCCACGCAATACTCGACACCGCAAGGCCAGGATACTCACGCATGACATCAACAAACGCGCCACAGAGCTGCTTGAAGGTCCCCCACAGCTTGTCGGCTTGCCTTTTGTTCGCCGTCTCCGCCACTACGGCCTCCACGTGGATCGTCCGGTGGAGAGACTTGACATCGCGACCCACCATGATGCGACATGCAGCCACTCCCTTTTCTTCGTACAGGATCCAGTCTGGACCGGCGTCAAACTTGTAGTGTGGTGACACACTCGCGACAACCAAGTGATCGAACAGTGACGACGGCAATCCGTACTCAAAGTGGTACTCCCAGTCGACACGCACGGCTTCCCCCTCTTTCGACATGGTCGTGTTGATGCGCAGAATGTCGCCGAGAAAGAGCCACGCGGCCGGCGTCTTCGTTTGCCAGAACGCTGGCACAATCAAATCCGAGTCCCACTCCATTACCCCCGCTTCATCGTCTGGATAGACCAAGTGGAACTTCTGCAGCACCTGCTTGATCGCCTTCATCTGCGTTTTGTCGGACAGACCCACCCAATACGGGAGGGATTTGAGATCGGAGTGGGCCATGGTCACGCCCGTGTGGTGATGGTTGATGACTTGGCGAATAAAGTCAATTAGCAGCAGCGGATCCAAGATCACCGAGTCGCGAAACAGGTCAACGCCCAGATCTTCGTACCACAAGACGTCGCCGAGATCATGGAGCGTCTGCAGGATCGTTCGGCACAGCTGCGGATCTGCAATCTTCAGAGCTGGTGGGAGTGAGCCAATAGGGGCAAATACCTGCTTGATCTGTGTGGTGACATTTTGTCCCTTGGCAGACTCTCGTATCCCCTTGATCGCTTCGAGGGCTTGCGAGTAGATGTCGGGCATCACAAAACTGCGTTCGCTCTTGATGATCAGCTCTTGGACTTGGTCTCTTGCAGCTCGGATAGAATAAGAGGAGGTTGAACTCGTAAACAGAACGTTCGGCGAGTTGGCGTTTTCATCCGCACGCAACAATGACTTGGCGATCTTGAGCTCAGGTCGTTCCTCCATCTCCGACATCTTCTTCTTCATCTCGCGAACAGTCGTCTCCACTTCCTTCAACTTGGCCTGGAGGCTTTCTTTCAGCAGTCTTCCGGTGACTTCGTTCTCCTGGAGCAGATCCTCCTTCGTCGCGATAAACACAAACTCGGCGTCCGGCTGGCGCGCCAAGATCAACCGGATCCAGTGCATCACCTTGCGTTCGATGAACTCGTCCACCAACTGCTTCTCTTGAATTCTCACATGCGCCATAATTGACGCCTGGAGGAACGCCATCGTGAAGGCTTCGAGATCCACAACAACGAGAAACAGTGTGCGCGGCGAGAAGAAGAGCGAGTGGGCTACTTGGTACGCGTCTTGTCCAGCAAAGTCCCAGAACGTCACCTCGTGGATCTTGATATCCTTCCGACTGACAACAGGCTGCTCAAAGCGGAGAGGAAAGTGGTCAATGCCGATTGTGCGGTCGTCCAAGTGTTCCAGTTGGGGTTGGAGGTGTTCCGACGTGATAGACTTGACCAAGCTGGTCTTGCCGGCGCAACTTGAGCCGACGAGGCAGATCTTGCGGCGTAGCACGGTCTGGGGAGAGGTCTTGAGAGCGTCGATGAACGCTTGCGTGCTGTCAGCGCCTCGTTTGATGACTTCAATGGGGATATCTGAGAGTTCGAGACCATCGGCATGTTCTTGAGCCCACAACAAAATGCAGAGACGGAGCGCCGGACTCCCTTCTCTAGTCGAGCCAGATGCCACCATGCCGTCACACGTAGCGTCCCATGCCGCGCCATAAGACACGAGCACTTGGAGCGTTTTCAGCATATCGTTGCTAAGCCCAGAGTACTTATGACTCTCGATGGACACGTGCAGCGGCTTTTTTCCATGCTGGAAATCGTGGCACACAAAAGGCACAAAATTAGTTACTCAGATACAAAACGGTCAAGAGAGACACTGCATCAATGTCTCCGTCCACTTGAGGGTACAGCACGCCCGTCAATCCGACATTCGACACGTCCACAGAGATCCCAGTGGGACATCATCAAACCTGATCAGTCGCACTCGGATCAGCGTTCGCCTTGAGCAGCAGCCCCACGACTGGGGCATGGTCCCAGAAGGATGCATAGTGAAGTGGGAGCCATCCAATCTAATAACCATGTCGCAGTAAATGCGCCAAGTTCGACCAACACCAACATCGATAAGCGCCGAACCGATCCGTTCCATTTAATCGCTACGACACACGTACAGCGTCGTCGCCTCTTGGTTTGTTGACATCCACTTTTCCTTTCGTGAGCAGCGCGCGCACGTTCGCAACGTCGCCCTTTCGGCTCGCTTTACAGAGTTTCTCTTGTGCTCTCTCGAGCTTGTCCGCCTCCGAACTCCATGGGAACATGACGCGTCCTCTGGGTTTGGACTCTGTTGCAGGGGGAGTTCTCGATATGCAGTGTACCACAGAGTAGACCGAGCTAACCTAATTCTCTGGATATTTATATCCAGAGTTTTCTCCTTGATACGAATGCCGTACCAGAACTCTATTTACTCATTTGTTTCTTAGAATGGTACGATCATATCTGAACTTAGGTACTGTAATGCTCTTTGAAACCTTTCATATCCTATACATTGTACATAACCAATATTTTTGTGTGAATGTTGACCCAGTCGGTCAAGAACGACATTCGTGCAACCTACATAAAATACGTACTTTTCGAAAATCGTACCATATTTTGCTGCATTTGGAACATCCTGTCACAGTCTGATACAACCTGCCGTCCCAGGGGACGTCCCCTGACACATCCTGGTACGTCCTGTCTGGCGTGCCATGCTATGTTCTTGTTCCGCGGACCTGAGCTTCTGAGTAGAGGTCGGGAGATATATCCCTGATACAAGCGCTGTGTTCCTTCGTACCGAGCTCCTTTCGTTCGCTGGCTGGGGAACAGCTGAGAACCACGATCCTACACCGATGGTCCTTGCCACGCACCGACTGATACAGTGCGCTTGATCGCGGTGTGTGAGCACGATGATTTGGTCGAGTCGTACTTTGCCTCTTCGCTCTCTCTCGCTCAGGCTATGAGCTGCCAAAGGCGGGGGATGTTCCGCTTCCTCAAATAGTTGTTGTTGTCTGTTGTGTGCGAATCAGATTCTAAAATCGGATATTATCCGGATCCGGATAAAACGAATGTTTTCAAATATCCAGAGCTTCCCGGGCAAAGCACGGCATTAGTCTAATACACATTCTGAGCCCCTTGATCGCTAGCGAATCGAAAGCTGCGGAAAGGAATAAGTACTTCGAAGTAGCGTTTTACGGCAATATGAAGTAGGGAACCAGTAACGCTGGGTGTGGAGCCAAGCAGTGAACGCGTCAACGATGGTCGAGTTGAAGAACGCAGGAACGAGGATCATCTTTTGCAGTCGCTGTATCTCACAGACCGAGGCTGGCGAAGATAATGAAGAATCAGGAGCAGTTTATCCGCTGCTCGACCCAACCGCCTCGCAAGAGAGGCCTCGCCATAAACGGCCCACGTCTACAGAGAACCACGTCAGCCGCAAATTCACGTCAGCCGCAAATTCGACCTGGGACCCGCCCAACCATCACGCTTTCTCTTACACTAAAGCAGCAGCATCCACCACATTTTACAGCTTCATGGTTTGCCTGCCATGTCCGCCTTGTTTCTCTAACGCCCAAGAGACTCGATCTCTGCAAGTTTCTCTGATCTGATCTTTTCTTTCCTCTTGGAATCAGCTCGCCTGCTGCCAAACACTCAGCTTCGCTTCGAGAACTCGGGAAATGCCACAAATCTTGGCTCTCGACGCCAGGAGATATCGTCGCATGGAGAAGAACGGGCCAAACAAAGGGTACTACATCAGAGAATCTCATTTGCTACTATCTCTAAAACTTCAAAATGCGTTGGCGACTTGATAAACGTGTAGTTCGACTCATTCACACTGATTGGAATCTTTTCGGATCCCATGCCGGGTCACTCCACGACAACTCGCACCACGGTCGACGTCCAATGAGTGTGGCCCTCGACTGTCTTGTTGTTGGCCTCGTAGTACCACGCGTCATTGGTGCGAGCGTTCACAATGTGGGACTGCGGCCTGACCTTTGGGCTCGGTGCCTCGGGCTGCTCAGCCCAGTTCTGATCCACGGTCGCACTGGCCTGGACGTAGAACACACCGGCGTGGGGGAACTGGAAGGTTTGAGAGAAGACACCCTTGTTATTTCTCCTGCCGATACCGATGTCGCCCATGGCTGGGTGGTACCATCGCGTCACACCCGACTGCGACGCTGTGACGAATGTGGCGTTGGAGAGGTCAGCGTTTGTAGAGACTGTGAGATACGTGCGGTCGACGGTGATCGCACCGGCGACTTCCCACGTGAACGTGACGTCGTCTCTAACCGCTTGTGTCGCGTTGGTCTCTTCCTCTGGATGCTGGATCCAGACCACGTACGGCTCGAGCAGATCAACGTAGTAGAGAGCGAGGCGCACGTTGCGCGGCACATGACCGATCGATTCATTGGCAGGAAGAAAGCCGGCCAGAGCCTGCTCGCTCAGCGCCGCCGGCGTGCCCAGCGAGTACTCGTCCGGCTCCTTGTCGTCGCTCGTCTCGATGAGAATATTGAACGCTCGGTGGGTGGCGTTATCGTACACTGACTTGTGCTTATCATAGCCGCCGTACGTCGTCGGCTCACACTGAAGCACGGGCCCGGAAGGGCTCAGTTCATTCTCCCACGACGCCGCGTACCCCCAGTCTTCCATACCGCCAGCGACAGCGTACACAATGTCGTTCATACGGCCCGTGTCATAGTACGCGCCGTCGTCTTCAAAGGTGCCACCGTATCGAGCCATGCCGGTGGCCACGAGAAACTGCGCGCGGTCGTCTGGAGACACTTGGCTGCCCATTTCGTCCGAAGCGCCACCGACCACGTGGTTGAGCGATCCCCACTCGTACGAGATGGCGCGCATGCCGCCGTGCCACGTGACAGCGAGTTGGAACAAGTGGTGGCGCCACACTTCGTTGACTGCCCTTGCAGTCATGGACAGGAAGCACGAGTGTCCACCTTTGAGATACGGGAAGTCTCGGTTCGGATCGACACCCTTCTCTTGGCGCGTGTTGTGGTCGTACCCGTAGGCGTTGGTCGTGGGCATGATCACAATCGTGCGGGTCTTGACGAGCCGTTGTATCCACTCGATCCCGCTGGCATTGGCGGCATTCTGAGCCAGCAGCTCGGCCAGTGCGAGCGCGGCCTGCGGACCGACGCGCTCGTCGCCGTGCAGCGCGCCACTGAAGAAGATCTCGGGCCGTGCGGCGTCGGGAAGCGAAGCCCTGTCGGTAATCTTGACCACGTAGTGTTCGCACGGGACACTGGTCCCATTGCGCGTGCACTGGAGCTCGTCGCGCAAGGGTAACCCATACCGCTCCTGCGCCGAAAAGACCTCGACGAACTGAGGGTACGCAGTCTCGAGCGCGTGGAGACGGTCGACAATCTGGTCGTAGGTATGATACCGGAAGGCGTCCGGCGCGAGCGGGGCACGCGCGAGCAGCATGGTCGATATGCAGACCACCGCGGCGATGGCGATACCAGAGACTGTCGTGAGCGCGAGCCTCCGGCGCAGCCGGCGCCGGGCGAGCTGCTGGAACTGCGCTGGATCCAGCGTCTGGTAGGCCATGGTGCGCTGCTTGGCGAGACCCAGCGGCTGGACGCCGTCCGGAGGACCAGGCGACACTAGCGGCGGCGCCTCGACATCGATCGCCGCCATTTTCGCTGCTGGCGTCGAAGCGACTGTGTGGACTGGACCACATCCTCTGGACAGCGCTCCTCTGGATGGGATTTGTCCAGACTCGGGATCACATCAAATGGATAGATGAGACTCTGGATTGTGGATGCCTGAATTCTTGTCACAGACGTTTCTGGACCCGCTGGGGCTGATGGTCAAAAGTATCGAACTGATCGCGTGACGACACGGGTCGGAAGGAAAACGGGTCAGACCCATGCAGACTCCATACACAGGGGATTTTGGTTTATCAGACGGGTTTGGCTTTCGGATGGTGCTTGAACCCGGGTTTGCCATTCAGCTCTGACCATCATTCCGTGACGACTTCAAGCATCGGAAGATCTGTGAACCGAACCCTAGATGGGAAATGGTGTCCTTCGTTACGAAGGTCCACAAGAGATGCTACGAAGGCTTTGTAGCATGTCTTGTGGACCACATTGGGGCTCGCTGAGTCACACAACAGCAGGACGTGGATGGGCTAGGTTGCCGGGGTATGACACCGGTACTTCATGAAACTCTGCTGCGCCAAGAGCCACGTTGCCGAGTCCATTTCGACTCAGTTCCAGTCTTTGCTCTAGGGGATTCTATGCGCCGTGCCACCGGTCTTCGTCGTCCGTGGCGTGGAACTCCACACAATTTATACCGGTGCTGTGCAAAATCCAGTTTTGCGGACGTGAACCTGGGTTAGGGGTAGGGGTGCTCGCTTGACTCACTAAACACATGATGGTCGCAGTTTCGATTTGCGTCACCGCCATGACTTTCGCCAATCCGTCCTTTCTCTGATTTCAGAGAAAGGGCGGGACTGACGAAACCGTGACCTGCGTGCATGGCATGAGCTCATCGACCAGTCAAGTCGTCTGCCAGTCTCCAGAGACCATTGTCACCACTAGTGCCACCGCATTTTGATGAGTCCAAGATGAAATATCGAATGATCCCCAGCAACTTGGGATCATTCGATTTTTCGGACTTCGAAAAAGAATGCGACCCACTGTACCAAGAGGACTTTTGCTAGCTGTATTACGTTATTGTCTCTTTACGTCACTGCCGCACCTCATCTCTCCTTCTCAAGCGGCTAGTAGAACAAGACGTACGCCGACGAGCACACCAAGAACGAAGCAGCGTTTTGTCGCCTTCTGTGTCGCTTTCTCCGAGCACGCAGGCATCAGCGAGTGATACAAATCAAACACTACAGCTTGTCTTGGCCCGCTGCGCACCGCGGAGGATCTCCGCAAGTGCAGCATTCGCACCGCTGCGAAGGCCAGTCAGCTCAAACGCCTCGTCCACGGGAGCGACGTTCTCGAGCCGCTCGAACGCCACATAGCACTGCAGCAAACACACAAAGGACGGGTCTGGGATGCCGTCTAAGCGCGGGTGGTATCCTTGGGTGTGAAGCTTCTTAGTTACGACGCCCTCCGCTTTGTCCAGACGCGACTGCTCGCGGGGAACCATTGAGCATCTCCCACAACGTGTTGTTAGAACTCGTGGGTTTCTGTTCGGCAGACGCTAGTGCTGCTGCTCTTGTTCAATGTCGATCCACGCGAGCACCATGTCGATCGCCGTCTCGCCGGTCAACGGACTCTCGCCATCCGCGGCCTCGATGTTTATATTGCCCGATATTTCTTGACGGCCGTGTGACGCTTGCCCTGCTTGAACAACAAGCGCAGTACCGAGGCGGACACCATGCGCACGACAAACGAGTCGGCGGGGATCCTGACGCGGATCGAGTACGCGTCGTCTTCTGGCTGGAGGCGAAACCTGACAGGCCGGACAATGGCGTTCGTCACGACGACAGGCTTGTATTGGGAGAGAATCGACCACATTGCTGTGTGCTGCTTGGGCGAGCACGCGAACCGCAGCGCGATGAGAAGAGGACCCAACCGCTAACTTGCATTGGCTCACATTTGTTAGTATTAACGGATAGGTAAGATCACTATTTTGTGGCCAAACCGTCATCGGCGACCCCATGTTGATGTCCAAGTCCGGCTACCGAGCTGTCTGGGCCTTGGCTTGCTGCGCGTTACGGAGAATCTTCGCGAGTGAGGCGTTTGCTCTACTGCGGCGAGCAGTCAACTCGAACGCGTCGTCCACGAAAGCGACGTCCTCGAATCACTCGAGAGCCACGTAGCAGTGCAGCAAACGCACTAAGAACGAGTCTGGAACGCTGTTCAAGAGTGTCTGCCTCTGGGTCTCATCTACCGACTTGGTCGTCGCTTTGTCCAGACACGACAACATCACACTTTCACCTACTTGAATGGCTTCTCCCAACTCGCCGCGCGACGTGTGCTGCATCATGAGCTTGGTTGTAGGGAAGCTCAATGTCGTTCTTCTTGGCGTACTCAAGTACGCGATCATGTTGGCGCTTCCAGCGGCGCGACCCGCACTCTTTCAGCACCAAATGCAGCACAAACTGGTTGCGCAGGATCGTTTTTGGCACGCATTCCCACAACTCGAGGAACTGAGAAACCACGGCGTCCGCGTCGAGGCGGCCGTCGTCCGAGCCAGTCGTGAAATGATGTGCCACGACGTTACGGATAACGTGTTGGTCAGCTTCATAACGCCGCGACTGCATGAGGCCAAGCATCTGCTCCACTTGGTCGCGTGATGGAGAACCCTTCAGCATCACCCGCAGGGTATCGTTGAGGCTCCTGACTTCTCGTTCTCGGTTGGATCCGGCTCCTGTTGAAGCTTGTAGGAGCTTCTGCTGCTGCTCTTGTTCGATCCACGTGCGCACCATCTTGATCACCGTATCGTACTGAGCCTGCCAACAAGCCCCACGCATCACGATCTGGAATCGTCTGTCGAACGGCACAACGCCGTGGGCGCGATACTCTCGGAAAACCTCCAGCGCATACTCATGCTGGCCCAGAGAAATGGATGCGTTGATTAGCGAACTCCAGTCGTCCGGCTGGAGGACGTACCCAACCTCGTGGCGCATGCGCCGGTAAATGTGCTTGGCGTGCTGCAGCCGTTCGCGTGTCTTTTCCCCACGGAGACACGCTTGGATCGCATTGGTAAACGGCTTGATCGTAAACGTCGAGAGCGTTGGGTGGTCCAGCGCCTGGTCCACAATGTCCCGCGCGAGGCGTGCGTTGCGCTCCATCACGCACGCAAACAGCAACTTGCGCAACGCATCGTACCGGAACAAGAACGGGATCAGGTCTCGGCCGCCGCGGAGCTGGAACTGCTCGAGCATTTTCGCGTGCTCCTTCAGCTTGCTCAGCGACTCCAAGTACAGCGCATGGATGTAGCTATCCAGCGTCGAGAGTTCCACGACCGCAGCTCCCGACGTCGCACTCTTGGCCTCGTACGCCTCAAGAAACTCCACCATCTCGTGGTGGCAGCTCAACCAGAAGAGCTTCGTGAGGATCTTTCGCGCCACCGCCTTCTCGCTGACCAAGAGCACGCGATTCGGCGGGATGGAAATGGAAGGCACGTCCTCGCGGACAGTCGTGACGGAGCCGCCTGGCGCATACGGCAGTGACTCCTGGACGAACGTGTGTTCTTCGCCCTGCCTTATCAACTCGCGCAACTCCGACGCAGACACCATGCGCACAGCGAACGCATCGGCGGGATCCGGACGCGCCGGGGGCGAGCCGTCTTCTGGCTGGACACGAGACCCCACGGGCACCACCGAGCCGTTCGTCACGACGACGGGATCGTATTGGCTGAGCGCCGACCAGATTGCTGTGAGCTGCTCGGGCGAGTGCGCGAACCGCAGCGCGCCCGCGAGATCGCTCAGACACTGGCGAGCGCGTACTTGGTCGTCGTGTTGGTTGCCTCGTGGTGGCGTTTTCTCGGCTTGCACTGGCCCATTCGCACCCGAAAGTGCACGTACGTGAAGCGCACGCATAGGCGCACGACTTGATCGAGAGAGAAGCGGCGGTGGACGACCCAGCGCCGCGGAAGAGCGCGCCGCAACGCGCTGCGCGTGACTCCATCGTGGCCACATGCTTCCAACTGCTTAGTCCGTTTTGTATCAGATATCCACTCCATTTTACCTCAGATCATGGTCATAATTAGGGCCAAATTATATGATAATTCGGAGTTAGGAGTGACTTCATCATAAGAATTGTGACGCATCTACCCCATTTTAGGTCACGATATAGTATATTTTTACCCTGTTAGGCTTAATTAGGAGAGTAGAATAACACAAATGGGGCCATTTTGCCAGTCCGCGAAATGTGCCGCCTGCAACGAGTTCGATGCTTCCAAGTTCCTGGGCGGACTGAGTGCACGTACTCTGTAGTGCAATGAGCGGTCATTGTCAACGAAGGAGTGGTCTCATTTCTAGATGGCTCATGCTTGCTCTTCTTTTTGTTTCATTATATCGAGAGGGCGCACACAGCAACGGATCGCCCTTGGCTGTCCACACTTGTTTCTCTTCTTCGTTTTCTGTTGTCGAGGACTGGTGCTACCGACGGCGGGGGTCTCTCCACAACCCATGACCACCGCACAATCAGTTGAGGATGCCCGACACGGCACCGCTGAGCGTCGTCTTGCCCGCGGCGCTCGACTTGAGGTAGCACGCCGGACGCCCCGGGTTCGCGTTCACAAACGTGTAGGCCCTGCAGTTCTTGGTGGCCGCACACTTGGCACAGCACTCGTCCGGCTTGATGCCATAGACCGTCTCGAGGTCGTTGCCAGCAAAGTCGACGTTCGTGAACTGCTGCGAGCACTGCGCCGGCGCGGGCATGCACTGGTAGTACGTCGGGTTCCACGCCTGGCAGTAAAAGCCCGACGGACAGCACGTCGTGCCCGAGGCAGCCGAGCCGCACGCACCGTATTCGGGCGTAGTACACGCCGGCTTGGGGTTGAGCACGGTCGAGGAGACCGCGCCGACCTTGTTCTGCTTACGGTCCGTGCCCTTCTTGAGGTAGCAGGCCGTGCGACCGTCAGCGTTGTGGTTGACGAACGTGTAGGCCTTGCAGCCGGCCGTGTCCGCGCACTTGTCGCAGCACTCCCACGGCAGCAGCCCGTACACGGTCTGGAGATCGTCCCCGGCGTAGTCGACGCCAATCTCCTGGAGGCCGCACTTGGCCGGCGCCGGGCGACACTGGTAGTAGAACGGGTTCCACGGCTGGCAGTACTCGCCGGACGGGCAGCACTTGGCGCCGTCTGCGTCGCTGCCGCACTGACCGCCAGACGCCACCGAGCACACGGGTGCCTCGACCATAGCCGAGACAGCACCGGCGAGCTTCTGCTTCTTGCCGGATCCCTTCTTCAGGTAACACATAGGCTTGGCGTCGGCATTCCAGTTGATGAACGTGTAGGCCTTGCAGCCTGGCGTGGCGTGGCACTTGTCGCAACACTCCTCCGGCAGCGTGACCGAGAGACTCGCAATGTCGTCGCCATTGAAATCCACGTCGACTTCGGGAAGACCGCACTTGGCGTCGATGCTGCGGCACTGGTAGTAGTACGGGTTCCACGGCTGGCAGTACTGGCCCTGCGGACACGCGGCCGGACCGTCGTGGAGGTTGCCACACGGACCACCAGCCACCGGGCCGGGTTTGGTCGGCTCCGGGGTGGTCGGGGACGGTTTCGTCGGCTCGGGAGTCGTAGGGGACGGTTTCGTCGGCTCCGGGGTCGTAGGGGACGGTGTGGTCGGGACAGGCGTAGAAGCGGACGGCGTGGTCGGGGCAGGCGTAGTCGGCGATAGCTTGCAGGCCGAGCCAACAACACTCAACACATCCGCAACGTACTGAACTCCACCAAGAGGAACCGTGCACTCGGTCGGGTTCGCACCCAATGCCGCAGTAAACACCTTAACACACGACGCGCTCGCACACATCTTCGTCACCACTTCCGACGACGGACGTGCCAGCGGCACGAAGGAGAAGGCAGCATCC